>CM076577.1:1016745551-1016893065 GCA_034641835.2 Pinus albicaulis | reverse complement strand
TCTATTATTTAAAAGATCGAGAAAATAATTTCCTTTCAAAAAAAAATATGCTATCACTAGGGAAGGGAGTTATTACATTTAAAATTTGTTCCCATTCTTGTCACTACAAAATTTGATTATTTCTTTTTAATTGATGGGAAAATAAATGATCTTTAGAAGGCACTAAAGTCTTGAATTATGATCCTTAAAGAATTCGCTATATTCCCTGATTATGATCTGATTTTTTCTTCTTACTTTTGGGTCTTCATGATGTTTGTTATTCTGATTGAGGTGAAAAGTTCCAAAGAAGTGGAATATTGGTCGTTCAAAGAGGAATTATGGAAATATGATTGTAGATAATTTATTAATATAAATTATCTAAACTGATATTAATTCATCATCCCCAGGGTTTAAAAAGGGCGCAAATTTCTCTTATCCATAAAATTGACAGTTAGGATAACTCTATGCTCTATGTTCAAATGACAGGTGAAGGTGGATTTACCATAATTAAGCTTCTTTGTAGTCTCTTATGAAGTACAACATGTCATAGTGATAAGTTCTTATTCCATTAAATAATTCCAGCTATAGAGCAGAGTCAGATTTCTAGGAGTGGTATAAGAGGAATTCAACATTGCAAATGTGATAGAAGCAAATAATTTCATGGAAGGGTGAAGTATGCCCAACTCGGTCATAAAAACTAAGTGCATCATTCCTGTAGAAAAAAAAAATAAACATCCAGATTTCATCATATAGAGGTCTTGAGTACTTTGGCCAAAATGTCTCATCCATTATGAAAAACACATCTTACATGCAATTAATAACAAAGAAGTTGTTCCACATCAATTACCTAATATGGATATTTTGATTTGAGGTCTAGTAAACATAATTCTCCAGTCCTTATTCTGGAGAATGAGTTGTAGTCAATAAAGTTCCTACTACCTCTTCTTTCTTATATGTTATTCTTTCCTATACCACAACCTTACGACGTTTCCTTTGCAACATGTGGTACAATTGTTAATAAACTTTATAATAGAAAAAAAATTACACAATAACAATCATAATTCTCTCTACCCTAAAACAAAATATGTCTTTGTAATTAGCATCCCTAAAAAGTATGCATTTCCTCACAAATTAATGGTTTTTGTTTCTTTCCATGAGCATAATCTTACATTACTACTCTTCAGGTTCTAACTTGCATCCTTGGAACTCTCCTCCTCCATATTTATTTGATGGGGGAGAAGATACATGTTAGGACATATATTAAATTCTGATTGAATTATATTATTTTATATAAATTATGTACTTTAAACAATACATTGAATTTATATAATTTTTTATTTTATGTAAATTTAATGTATTATTTAGATTTATGTTTTAATGATGTTAAAATGTTTTAAGTTTATCTCAATATTTGGATTTTATATTTCAATTAATTAATAAAGTAAATATTTTTATAATTTAAGATAGTTTTTTAAAAATAACAAACCATTATGAATTAAAATATTTTCAATTTTATGATTTTTGTTTTGAAATAATAATAGAAGTTATTTTTTAAATAATAATGTATATTTTTATCATTAATCAAAGCTATTAATTATCAATTAAAATATTTACTTTCATTTTTTCATATAATAATATTTTTTTAAATATCTATTTCAAAATTTATTATTCACTTTTTAAATATATAAACAATCATTATTCCAAATTTAAAATATTAAAAAAAATACTTGATTGAAAAGGGAAAAACAATTGCAAGTTTACAATAGTATATCAATTACGTTTAGTTGCAAGTTTAGTAGTGAATTAATTAGGTTTCTGTTCAAGGATAAAACATTAAATAAATTATTTTTATAAATCTTAAACTTACGAAATAAACCTACAACTTAAGAAATAAACACGTTGTTATGCACTTATAATTCAATATTATAAATTTATTGTTGTAATTCTAAATAAATAAATAAATAAATATATATATATATATATATATATATATATATATATATATATATATATATATATATATATATATATATATTCAAAACAATAACCAAAATCTTACATTCACTCTTTTATGTGATAATAATTATTTAATAAAAAATTTAATTTAATAATTTATTTTTTATTTTAAAAATATATAAAAAAATATTACTTTACAAATTTAAAATATTACATCTAATTTTCCAATGACAAATAATTTATGTAAATTTTATGTATTATTTATATTCATGTTTATGTATTATTTATATTCATGTTCTAATAGCGTTAAGATTCTTTACCTCCATCTCATGAATATCACATATTGATTTTATATTTCAATTAATTAATTGAAATAAATATTCTATAATTTATTTTTGTCATAAAATATTGGATACATATCATTATGAATAAAAATATTTTCAATTTATCAATTTTATTTTGAAATAATAATAGAAATTATTTTTAGAATCTATATATATATATATATATATAATTTTTATCTGATATATATATAAAATATTTATTTTTAATTTATATAAAATGTATATAATTTTTATCATTGTTTAAAATAATAAATTAATTTTACTTTCACTCTTTTATATAATAATATTAATTCTTTAATAGACAATTTAATTTAAAAATTTAGGTTTCACTTTTAAAATATATAAACAAATATTATTTTACAAATTTAAAATATTACATCAAGTTCATCAAACAAAAATGGTTGCATTGAAAAAAGAAAAGACCGTCCCAAGTTTAAAGTAGAATATGAATTAGGGTTAGTTGCAAGTTTAATAGTGTATCAATTATATTTATATTTCAAACCAAAAACATTATATAACATATGGTTATAAACTTAATACTTAAGAATAAAAAAAGACCGTCCCAAGTAGTATATGAATTAGGTTTATCTGCAAGTTTAATAGTGTATCAATCAAATTTATGCTTCAAACCAAAAACATTATATAAAATATGGTTATAAACTGAAAACTTAAGAATAAAATTGTTGTTATAAACCTAAATATTATTATTAGAAAATTATTTCTGTAATTCTATTTTAAAGCTAGAACTTATAAAGTTATAAAACCCATTGTTATCAATCCAATATTATTATTAGGTTAAAGATAATAATATGGGGTTTAATGATACTAATCCTATTGACTTTATAAAATTAGTTTTATAAACTCAATTTTATTTTATGAAAATGGTTAAATAATTTTAATGCAATTATTTCAAAATATCAATACTTATATACTTAATAATATTATAAATCTAATAATTAATATTATTAATTTATTGTTAAAAAATAACATACGGTATGACTTATTAAACTATACTTAAAAAATAATCCTATTGTTATAAACCTAACACTTAATATTATAAATTTATAATAAAACGAAAAATGTGATGATGATGATGATGATGATGATGATGATGATGATGATGATGATGATGATGATGATGATGATGATGATGATGATGATGATGATGATGATGATGATGATGATGATGATGATGATGATGATGATGATGATGATTATAAACTTATAATTATAATAATATATTGCATTTATTAATCTCTTTAATAACTTGAGTTAATAATATTAATGTTAATAATTTGGGTTAGACTCTTCATGATATAGTATTTATCTTAAGGGTTTTTAATATTAATATTTTGGGTTTATAATATTTATTCCTTGGGTTTATAATATTGATAATATCATTTGTTTATTAATTCTTTGGGTTTATAATATTGATCCCTTGGGTTTATTAGTGAGTTTGGTTTATAATATTAATAAGATGATGTGCTTATAATATTAATACTCCCATGGGTTTTTTAACCGGTTGGCTTTGTAAGATTGTTTTTTGGGTATAAAAATAAAATGAGAACTTTATTTTGAAAAACATTTATGTCTTTAGATCATATAACTTAATTTTCAAATTTAAAAATAATATGTATAATCACATGCAAAACATTAAACAAATTATTCCAAAATGCAACGAGATTGATGACAAATCTTTTGAAATTATTGAGAAATACAGTGACTATATTGTTGAAATCTATTGAAATTATTAAAATTTGTAACAACAAAAATTATTAAATCACCCAAGAAATATTAATCAATATTAAAAATCATTCAACATGATTGTTGCACTCTCCAACATTGTAGTGTCACAAATATCGTTGAACTATTTTACTATCTAGAAATGCACTTTGAGAAGCATCGCTGCAATGGGACAATGGGTGTTACAATCATTATCACAATGGTACATTACATTGTAATTTATTTAATGTTGCTTTTTGAAAATTAAAAAATTAGGGTTTCATATTCTTGTTTATAATATTTTGTTTATTCCAAGGATTTAATATTAGTGTTAGTGTTTATTATTCAGCTCATAGAATTATAATATTTATCCGTTCGGTTTATTAGTCTGTTGGGTTTATAATATTAACAATCCCTATGGTTTAGTAGTCTCTTCGGTTTATGATACTAATAATATCGTGGGTTTATTAATCCCCTAGGTTTAAAATATTAATTTGCGGGCTTTATTAATCTCTTATGTTTTTAATATTTATCCCTTTGGTTTGTTGAATCTATAATTGTCACACTCATACATTGCATTGTAATTTATTTAATGTTACATTGTGACAATGATAATTTCAGGTTTAATATTTTAATTTATGATATTGTGTTTAGTCAAAGTGTTTAATATTAGCCTTAGGTTTTAATATTAATCCCTTTGGTTTATAATGTTTATCCCTTCGGTTTATTAATATGTTTTATAACACTAAAAATCCCCATTGTTTATTAATATCTTCCATTAATAATATTGATAATCCTATGAGTTTATTAATCCCTTGGGTTTAAAATATTAATTTCATGGGTTTGGTAATTCCTTGTCTTTTTAATATTGATCCTTTGGGTTTGTTGATCATTTTGGTTTATATATTTATCCCTTGGGTTTATTAATTCCTTTGGTTTATAATATTAAAAAATTAGGTTTATAATTTAATCGCTTGGGTTTAAAATATTAATTCCTAGGGTTTATTAACTCTTTGGGTTTTTAATATTATTTTGTTGAATTTATTGATTCGTTAGGTTTATAATATTAATCATATCTTTGGTTTAAAGTACTAATCAATTGGTGTTATTACTATCTTGGTTTTATAATATTAATCTATTGGGTTTATAAGATTAATAATTTGAGTTTATAATATTAATCCCTTGGGTTTATAATATCAATAATCCCTTTGGTTTATATATCCCTTTTTCGTTGCCTAGCCCGAGCTCTGCTGCTCCGGTACCCTAGCCTGTTGCTCTCTTCTCACTCGGCTGCACATGGCCCTTTTAAAGTCCACCCCGGTGGTGGCCTCTCCTCCATACTAGGCTCTGACCTTTTCAGCTCTTATCAACTCTTTGGCTCCTCCTAGGCCGATGCTGAAAATATCCAAATTCATTAAGAAGCTTGATGGAATCCAGGAGGTTTCCCTCCCTCCCACTATCGCACACTTGGCTTCCGTTTCTCTAGCTAAGAAGGGAATCATTGGCCAATTTACCAGACTTTGGCCATCTCCAAAGACAGTTCAGAGATGGGTTGAGCACAATTGGTCAGATAAAATCAATGGAAAAATCTCTATTCAGTTCTGTGAGAGAGGCTACTTCACCTTTCATTTTGAATCAAAAGAAGAAAAGGACATGATCTTCAAGAATGGACCATATTTTATGGATACCAGAGGCTTGTATCTCAAAAAAGGGATGAAAAACATTGATCTAGAACTTGATGTACCAAACACTGCCTCGGTGTGGGTGCGCCTTCCTCATCTTCCCTTGCACTGTTGGGGGGATGAATTTCTTCAGCTATTTGGAATTTTGTAGGAAACTTTATAGATTGGAGTGAGACAAAGGACAACATGCAAGCCTACGCTATGATCTGTGTCGAAGTGGATCTCAGTAAAGGCCTCCCTGAGGTGATCAAGCTTAAATTTGATGATTGGATGCACATCCAGCAGCTCGACTACAAACATATTCCATTTAAATGCAAGGTATGTCACGAATATGGCCACTTTGCAAATAGGTGTTCTAAAATTATTGATTTTGAAAGCCTAGAGGCAGATCTGGAATGAGAAATTGTTAAGAAAAAGAAGACCACCTCAAAACCCCAAGGGAAGCTCGTCCTCAGCTCCCCCTCCCAAATATGATCCCCCCTCCTCCTCCTCTCCTAAGATTCCTGAATCCTCTCATCAACCTACTAATCTACCTATTCCTCCCTCCTTTTTAGACTCCTCCAATGCCTTCTCCTCCCTTTCCCCTAATGAATATGAACCCCCCCCCCCCTCTACCCCCACTCAAGCCTCCTCTCCTCGCCCCTACCCTATCAACCCTAACCCCCCTTCCTCCTATTGTTACCCCTCCTCTATCCGAATCACAAGAAAATTGGTCAAAGAACATGGTGCAAATCTAGAAAATAAAAAAAACAGCAGGAAGGAAATCTACAAAGCAACAACGGGAAGAAAATGCCAAAAAGGACATAGCTCTAGTAACACAAAACCCCATTCAAACCTATATTTTGGGGAAAAATGGTATATACTAGGGACAAAATAATCAAGGAGGAAAGGCAGGATCCCACTCTGATTTTCAAAAATAATGAAAGTCCTTTCATGAAAGTACAAGGGTTTGGGGCACCCCTCCAAAATATCAGCCCTAAGAGACCTATTAAATTAGGAAAAACTAGACATTATTCTCCCCTAGGAAACTAAGAAAGGAGATCTTGAGATGAGTTCTTTAATAGAGAAAATAAATTATCACGAGGGCACCCAAATTGAATCTAGGGGTGCCTCAGGTGGGTTGGCCACCTTTTGGAACTACACCACATGGGAGAAAAATAACTCGATAGAAACTCAGAACTGGATCAAAGTAGTGCTACAAAACAAAAAAGATCATAGGAAATCATCATCTACAAAGTTTATTTCCCTAATCACTATAGGGACAAAGAGTTCTGTTGGAACGATCTCAAAGAAGATATAGATAATGAATATAGCAGCATCATTGTCATTGGAGGCAACTTCAACCTAATCCTCCATGTAAATGAAAAAAGGGTAGGTTTTTTTTAATTCAAATCCATCCAGAGATCAGCTATAAATCATCATGCAAGACCATGATCTGGTTGACATAGCACCAAAAAATCGTAGATATACATAGAGAAATAGAAGGATAGGAAAAGGGAATATTATGGAGTGCCTTGACAGATTTATAGTTGCTATCCCTATCCTCTCTTATTACTCCATCGCCTCCTCCAATGTTCTCCCCTTTTTGGCCTCCGATCACTACCCTGTCACCCTCTTTTCTGGAGATCACCACTCTCTTGACCCCATCCCCTTCAAATACAACCCCCTATGGAGTGATATCCCTGAAGCCAGACAATTGATCCACAATAATTGGTTGTAACATATTGAAGGATCCCCCTCCTTCATTTGGAAAACTAAATTAAAGAAAATCAAACTAGCTCTAAAGGCTTTGGCCAAATCGCATTATACAGAACCTAAAAATTCCAAACTTGAAATTAAAATGAATTTGGACATTGTCCATAGCAGCATCGACATCCAAGGCCTCAATCGAGAAAATTTGAATTAGGAAAAAAATATTTACTGGTAGCTATATAGAATCAATAGGAAAGAACAGGAGAAGTGGAGAATCAAATCCAGAAATTTGTGGCTCCAAGAAAGTGACAAGAACACCTATTTTTTCCACAAACACGCTATTTTTCACAAATATAAAAACAACATCTCTTCTATCATCGATGCAGATGGAAAAATTCAGACAGATCAATATTACATCAAAGCTGCTACCACCATGCACTACAAATATCTTCTAACAGAAACAAAAGAGCCAGAAGACTACTCAGATATTTTACAGTATCTTCCAGCCATGATCACAGAGGAGATGAATAACGCCTTAAACAAAGAGATAGATGAGGAAGAAATCAAGCGCACAATTTGGTCCTTTCATCCTGACAAAGCTCTCGGGGCAGATGGGTTCTCTATCAGATTCTATAGGAATCATTGAGACCTTATAAAAAAGGATTTGATAAAAATGATACAGTTGGTCCAAAGGAAGAAGAAAATTAGGGGCTATACAAACTCTACCTTCCTTACCCTTATCCCCATAGAAAACTTACCCTCCTCCTTCTCTCGATTTAGACCCATCTCTCTCTGAAACTCCTACAAAATCATTATAAAAATCCTTTCCATGCGTCTGAAGCCTTTTCTCCATAGCCTCATCTCTGAAAATCAAGGAGCCTTTATCTCCCAAAGAAAAAACACTAATTCGATCCTCCTCATTCAGGAAGCTATCCACTCTAGTATTACCTGCAAAGAAAAATTTTTTATCCTCAAGACTGATTCGGCCAATGCCTTTGATAGGTTCAGGCACTCCTACCTTAACTCTGTCCTCCTGAAAATGGATTTTGACCCAAATTTTATCTCCCTTATTAATGCTTGCATCTAAAATCCTTTGATCTCTTCCCTTATTAATGGTAGGCCAACACCCTCTTTTATGTCATCTCATGGCCTCAAACAGAGTTTCCCTCTCTCTCCATACCTCTTTATCCTCATGGTGGAATCCTTCAGTAGGGCCTTGGATCATATGCGGTGCTGACCTTATTACTGGCATCAAATTTTGAAATGGTGTCAAATATATGAGCCACTCACAATTTGATGATGACACTCTCTTGATGGGAGGCACATCCAACATAATAGCTCAAATATTCAATTCCATCCTGGATAAATTTATGCTATACTCTAAAGGTTTGGTCAACTTTCAAAAAAGTTGCATATATGATTCGAATGTTACGACTAAAACTATCCATAGCATGGCACATATTTTTGGAGTCCCTTACAAATTGAATTGGGACCACTGCACTTACTTGGGTATGCCTATGTTGGCCTTTTAAAGTCCAAATTTTGGAACATTACCATAGACAAAATGAAGATAAAATTTCAATGATGGGGCTCTTCTTGGCTAAATCTCATAGGGCACATTTTCATCCTCAAATATGGCCTCTCATCTCTACCCCTGTATCAATTCACTCTCCTTCAAGCCCCTACTAGCATTCATCACAAATTTGAAGCTATCCTAAGGAACTTTCTCTAGTGGGGGGGGGGAAAATGAGAGGAAAAAATACAACCTCATTAAGTGGAGGCAAGTTATGCAAGATTATAATCATGGAGGGATAGGAATTCACTCTCCCAAGCTCTTGAACAATGCTTTTGGTGGGAAGATTTTTTGGAGGTTAATCAGTGGACAACAAGCTTGTTGGAAGAGAGTCTTGGAGTCCAAGTACCTCAACTCTTCTCGGCAGCAAATTTTTGAGCAAGACATCCCTAACAAAACTTGCTTTAAAATTTGGGTGCTCTTCAAGAAATCCATTCCTTTATTAGCCCAAAACCTCTCCAAAGTTCCTATTGGCAGCAATAGTATCAAAATTGGAAAAGACAAAAATCATGGGAAAAAATCCTCTTCTGGACAAACCAGACACCCATCGCATCCTCTCTCATTTCCATAACCTGGGCCTAAATATCTTAAGCCATATTTCTAAATGGGATAGCCACTCCAAAATATGGGTTGGCTAGCTTTTAGCCACTGTCCCTACTCAATTGGAGGTTGACCTTTGCAACCTTCAAAATCTCCTTCATGGCACTGCTCCCTTGAGAAAATACTACACTGATAGCTTTTGTTGGGATTCATTTGGCTCTGCATACACCGTTAAAGCTGCCTACACACAACTCTGCAGTGACTACTACCCCTCACCTATTTGGCCCATTTGGAAAATTGTGTGGAAATTGAAAGCTATTCCCAAGATCAAGATATTCATATGGACGTTGCTTAAAGGGAAAATCCTCAGAGTATAAAATATTAAAAAAAGATGTGTGCTTAGTCCTTCCAGATGCCCCAAATTCCTAGGGGTTGAGGAGACAATGCCTCATCTCTTTATAGGGTTCCCATTTGCTGCTTATTTTTGGACTGATCTAAATCCTTCTTATCGACCACATTGGGACCAAAATAGCACTATTTCGAAAGTAATCCAAATCGGGAAGAGAAATTACCCATGGGGAAAAAACAAGAGCAACTTGTCAAGAAGGGTTTGGGACACCCTGCCTTATGTTCTCATATGGAACATCTAGCTCTAAAGGAATAGAAGGATCTTTAGAAACAAAGAGCCCTCCTATACGAAGGCCTACAACAAATATTGGAGCCTAACACTCGAGACAATATCCTCCAAAAGCAATAGAAAAATTGACATCAGTGATGTTCGAGTGGAGGAAAGGGACCTCCTTGGCAACCTTCTGAACAACACCAAAATTCACAAGTCCCCCTTTCAACAGCCCCTCTGAAATGCCTCAAACGGGAAGATTCGGCTCAATGACAAATAATTTTCTTAATGGATGGACAGTTGTGCAAGGCTCACTCTCTTTATTGACGAGGCTTCTAAATCAAATCTGGGCATTGCAGGTGATGGAGGCATCATCAAATATGAAAATGGCAAAAGTACTCTATCCTTTGAATGGGGTCTTGGCTCCCTCTCTAGCAACAAAGCATAAGCCTAAGCCCTCCTCGAAGGCCTTTACCAGTTAAATATTCTAAACATCTCAAATGAAATCGTTTTTGGCAATTCATCCATCATCATCAATATGATGAATCATGATCATCTGATAAGCAACATAGATCTCCATCGAATAATGAGCAGATGTCGTAGCATCTAAAAATACATGGAAGGAATCACCTTCTACTACATCCTTCGAAATAATAACAAATATGTTGACACCCTTGTAAATAAATCTTGTGCCTGATCCTCAGGGAAAATCTTCTGCAATGGTGTTATTTATTTTATGCCTCTACCATGATCTGGATGAAGGTGATTTCTAGGCATCTTTAGATTCTCATCTCTGACCAACCTGAATTCTGTAGGCTCCATCATACCCCCTTCCCTACCTACCCCGTGATCTTATCCCCTTGGGTCTACGTCCTACCTGCCCCTCCCTCCTCGTGATGTCTTATTAATCTCTCGGACCTCCCTATCCTTACGCACCTCTGATTTACACTCTCTGCTGCATTTTTTGCTGTTACTCACTTTTTTGTTCTCTTTTTGTTGTGCTTCTTCTGCTACACTCACTCAGATACATTCCACCCTCCCCTTTTCATGCTAGCCTACTTCCCCACATTCCCTTCAAAACTACTGCCCTCTACTCCTATCCTCCTTACCTCCTCCTGCATTTCGATCCCCCTCTTCTCCTGCTCTGCACTTTCTACTACCCCTGCATTCTCCTATTATTCCCCTCCATTTTCTTCCCTCGCATCCCTCTATATGGCTCGCAGCGAGGACTGCTTCTACTATGTAGACCTCCAAGAAGAGCTGGAACAGATCCATGCCCACCAAAAGATACTCGACAAAAAGAAACAAGCATATGTGAAGATCCTGGACGAAAGGCTACAAGCAGATGTGAAAGTGTTCCTCCATAGGGTAACTTATCTCTATCAATAGTTCAATGATCTCTCCAACCGGTGTGCTCATGCTTAAGAATCAGTCCAAATCCTCAAATAGATGATTAAGAAGCACTCAGCCCAAAGCTCCAGTTCTAACAATGCGAGAAATGTTGGCAATGAGTATAACATGGATGCCTCAACTTCACGCCCTATAAGCATTGACTGATCTCTTCCCCTCTTCTTAAGCATTTCTTTCAAGTTTGTCTTTCTTCTCTCATAGTTTGTCTACATCTATGGATTATCTACATTCCAGTACTTTCTGAATAGTAGGAGCAAAGAAGTTGTAGCATTTTGTTGTAGCTAATTTCTCCGTTGCTCCTCAATAACTCTAGCATGTAACAAAGGAACTTATCCTTTTCTTTTTGGGAATACAAAATAGCACCTGACATTGTTAAAAATAATAATAATAATAATCACTTGGGTTTATAACATTGTTTCCTTGGGTTTCTAATATTAATAATCCCCTTGATTTATTAATCCATTGTGTTTATAGTATTAAGAATCGCTTAGCTCTATAATTGTACTAGGTTTATAAAACTAAAGCCTTGGGGTTTATAATTATTTAAGTTGGTAATATTAATCTCTTATGTTTTTAATATTGATCCTTTGGGTTTGTTGATTGCTTAGGTTTATAATATTTATCCCTTGGGTTTACTAATTCCTTGGGTTTATAATTTAATCAATTGGGTTTATAATTTAATCCCTTGGGTTTATTGATCCACTCGGTATATACGTTTAGTTTATATACATTCAGTTTATCTTATTCGATAGGGTTTAATAGTGTTACCTTGGGTTAAGTATTGTTTTCATGTGTTTATAGTCAATTTAGTTTACTGTACTAATATTTATCTTGGGGTTTATATATGTTTGGTTCATAATATTTATATCATTGGTTTAATATTAATCCATTGGTTTTTCCGTATTAATCATTTTGGTTTATTATTCACTCGGATTTATAATGCCTTTTTTCTTAGGGAAAAATTAAAAAATTTTATTATAGAAAAAGGATTTAACACCGCACATGCGTTTAAGTATTCATTATGCCTGAACCCCTAAAATAAGTCATCAAAACTATTAATACAATCCTTGATAGCCGGCCAAAACCAAAAACACAAAATCATTACGGAGAGGTTTTCTGCCACAAGATTTTCCATCAAGTGGAAAGCATATGTCCCCACTTATGTTCCCGAGCCTCCTTTTATGATGAAAACTAGCTCAAATAGGAATAGATATGTATTCATAGGTAATCATAGTTTAATTCACCAAAAAATAGAGTAGAGTTCAGTTTTGTCCATATAGCAAACATACAAAAAAAATTGTCCATATAAAGTAAAAACACTACAATATGCATGTAATAACCAGACATAGATTTAAATATGGAGCCCAATTAAGTGAAAGGGGGGTGGCCCAGCTCCACTGATCCTTCAAGGTCTATTTCTCTAGTTTTCCATATGGCCATATTCTATTGTACACCCTCCTTAGAAAGGAGGTCTGCTACATCATTCTGTTTCCTATAAATGTGACACACATAAATCTAATAAAAATGACCTTTCAACATCCAAAGTTCCTCAAGAATGGGTTTTAAAAAATAGTTTTGACATGTGAAATCCTTACTAAACCATTTAATAATGTTCAGTGAATGGCCAAATATCTAAACCAATGAAATTCCCAGATGGATAAGCCACCATAAAAGAAGATGGATGGCTTTGAGTTCTGCATAATTGTTTGTTCTGCGACCATGGCCTACCAAGGTTTCCAGTATTTTTAATGGGCTTACGTGGATCAGTATACCTGCCACACTGATATTATCAGTGTTGGATTCTCCATCGAAGTATTCCCATGGGATGTTTCCATTTATCAGCTAAGGCATGATCAGCCTAGGTCTATATTTTTGTTGTTGGACTGGAAATAGTGCATAGATTTCCACACTCTCTGATGCTATAACTTGGTACAGATTCCCATGATCTCTAAATATGATCCTATTCTTAGCCAACCAGATCGCCCATGATATCAAGAGGGGGATTGATTTCCAATTTTTCTCCATACCACCATTCCACCAATCCTTCCATGCTTCTTGTACACATCCCCCTCTCCAGCTTTGTGTCTTTCCTATCAACATTAGAGACTCAGCCCAAAGAAGCTTACTGAAATAAAAATCAAGGAAATTATGGGAGACTAATTAAACATCTAATTTTCATAGAGGGAACTAGCCCGACACTTCCTTATTCCATTTTTGGATATTGTCCCAAGTTTGGGCTTTGCTTTTTTAGATGCACCAAAAAAATTGGATAACTTTAGCTGGGAATTTCAGTTTCCAGAGCGATTTTTCCCAACATTATGGTGCCTTCCACCCCTTTGTAAACATAATATATGAATATTTAATATTTGGTGAATATTTTCCCGAGGGGTCATGAACCCAGCGCAGTTCACCAGCTCTATCCCGAATGCACACATTTGACCTTACCAACTTGTTTGTATAAATCCATCAAGCCTTGTTATAATGTGGATCCAGTTGCAAATATTCACCTGACATCCACGATTTCTGCCAATATGTGGAGGAACCGACTTTCTCAATTTGATTCGGTAAATGTATCCCTTTGAATGATATAAGGTTCCTCAAATATTCAAGAATGGAAAAACCTTCATTGAAAACTACCCAAGGGACAAGCCTAATCCTGACATGTTCACCATTTCCAATCTGCCAAACTGGGCCTTCCTAAATAATTTGCAAAGATCCCAGAATGTCTTTCCATACTACAGAATCCCTGGATAGTTTTTTCCCAGGAGTTCGCAATCATTCAATCAAAGGAATTGGGTCGATGTATTTTATTTTCATGACCATGGTCCACAAAAATTATTTGAAGCGTGTTATTCCTCCCATTTTAGCAGCTAGTGAAGTCACGAAAGAAGGAAGATCTTTTATCCCCCATCCCACCCATTCTTTTGGTCTGACTATTCTGTCCCAAGCCACCCATGGTAGCACTTCTTCCTCCTTTGAACCTTCCCACAAACATTTACTAATATTTTCCAAACGCGCTCAGATATTCCTTTTGGCACTAAAGAGAGAATCGCCTAATAAATCGGGATAGCCATTAGAATATACTTAATTAGCATCATTCTTCTTACTCTAGACAACCACTTATAACTCCAATTGTGAACTTTCTTTTCAATTTTTTCCACCATACACATCTAATCAAGGGATATCTAGGAGTCCGTCTTAAGGAAGAAGCGAAAATATTTAAATTTTTCATGCATCCTCTTCATCTCAAAGCAGAGCTCTTCTGGATCCCTCCTGGCCTCCTCTCCCGAGAGGCGTTTTATTAAAATGAAAATTTTTATTACATTAATTCTCATACATGTGGCTGTGATAAATAGATCGAGGGAGTATTTTATATTATTGATGTCCCTTCTACTACCATCACTGAATAGGAGGATATCATCCACAAACAACAAATGGGTTATGTGGAGTTTTATCACCACTTTGATGTCGTTGATGTCCCCTTTTCTTTTGGTCTCTGCCAAAAATTGACTTAAATATCCTGCCGGTAGGAGAAATAACAAAGGTGGGAGTGGGTTACCTTGTCTAAGCCCTATTTAGCTTTTGAAAAAAAGGTGAAGTGACCCCCTTAATCAAAACTACAAAAATTATGTTTTTTATTCATCCCATCACCCAGTTGATAAAAGTAATGTTAAATCCCAGATGAGTAAAGAACAATCCAATGTATATCTATCTTATCTTATCATATGATTTTGATAAGTCGATTTTAATGATCATACATTTCTCCCTGTTCCTTTTAATTCTATGTAGAGCTTCCTGTGCCTCCCCTATAACTTCATGAATCTTCCTCCCATCCAGGAACCAAAATGTTTCTTTCTATATGTTCATGGACATAATCAGTTTTAACTTAACAACTATGAATTTTGATATAATTTTATAGATGTAGTTTCATAATGATATGGGTCTGAAATCGTCAAAGGTATCAGGCTCATCTGACTTTGGGATAAGGGCTATGAAGGATGAGTTCGACGGTTCAAAAATATCTCCCTTTTTCATTGATTCTTCCACAACCACTGTAAGATCCTCCCCCAAGGATTCAAATAAGTGTTGGTATAATTGAAGTGTTCATCCATTTGGCCCAAGAATTTTATCCTTTTTCATTTCCTTAAGCACTCCTTCCACTTCTTCCTTTGTCACTGGACTTGACAGCATCTCATATTCCTCTTCCTCAACATTTCTAGGAAACTGTTAGGCTATCTTCACCAATTCATCTATAGGAACTTCCCCAGGGGATTTCAAAACATTCCTAAAATGATCATTCCCCATAGATGCTAATTCCACAAAATATTTTGTAATCCAATCATCCTCCATCCTCATTCCCCATATCGTATTCGAGTTTTTCCTCCCTTTGGCATAGTTTTGGAAGAATTTTTAATTTTCATTTCCTGCTAAGAGCCATGTTGCTTCTCTCTTCAGCCTCCATTGTTCATTCCTTTCCAATAATATTTTCCTTATTTCCACCTCCATATTTTTTATAATTTCGCTCTTTTCCACTTTTTCATAACCATATGCTTCTAGGATTTCCATTTTACCCAACTCCTCTCCCAACATTTTCAGTTTCTCCTCTTGTGATTCTTTCCTCTTTTTGGCCCATTATATAGTAGCTTTTATCATACACTTGAGGTTATCGCATAGACATGCCGCTCTGCTAGTGTCCTCCTCTTCACCTAGGGGTATCCATACATCCTTAAAGAGGGATTTATAGAAATCCGCCTTAAGCCAGTCAGGGTTAAATTTAAAGGGCCACCCACATTTTTCATATGGACCTTTAAGCTCAAGGAGAATAGGATGGTGCTCTGAGTCCCCCCCTTCACCGATCTATTTTCGAAGCATTGGAATTTTTTCCACGAGCTCCTCTTTAACAAGAAATCTATCAAATCTCTTGGCCACCCTAGCTTTCCCAAGTCTCCTATTCCTCTAGGCTGGCCTTAGCTTAAGGAGGTTTATGTCAATGAGTTTCCCAGATTTCATTTTAGATGAAAAAAATCGTATAATGGGTCAGGATGGGCAGTCGGTCCCCCATGTCTCCGCCTATCCAATAGAGAAGTTAAGGTCTCCCCCAATAATGAGATTGGAATTGTTAATAAAATATGTGGTCCACAGGTTGTTCCAAAAAACCATCTTGTCTTGGCATCTCCCATATATATCCAATAACATTAAATTTGAGCAAAGGTATGAAGATTAAACTTCCACTGTTGGAACTTGATTCCAGGAGTTTATCATTTTAAATTTCATTTCTTTAAAACTTAAGGCCAGAACAACTGACCTTCCCTTGGAAACCAAACACTGAAAAATCTAGCTCGGACATAGTTTTGAGAGAGATGATTTAACTTCTTCCCCAAATCCTAGGGTTTCTTGGAGCATTAGAATTTCCAGTCGTTACCTCCTCCTACATTTCGCTTCCCCTCTTCTCCTTCTCTGTGCTTTCTGCTATCCTTGCATTCTCCTATTATTCCCCTCCCTTTTCTTCCCTTCCATCCCTCTATATGGCTCACAGCAAGGACTGCTTCCACTATGTAGACCTGCAGGTAAAGAAGGACTAGATCCATGCCCACCAAAAGATAATCGATGAAAAGCAACAAGTAGATGTGAAGATCCTAGATGAAAGGCACCAATCAGATGTGAAAGTGTTCCTCCATAGGGTAACTTCTTTCTAGCAGTAGTTCAATGATCTCTCCAACCAATGTGCTCATGCTGAAGAATCAGTCCAAATTCTCAAATACATGATTGAGAAGCGCGCAGCCCCAAGCTCCTATTCTAACAATGCGAGAAATGTCGGCAATGATTATAACATGGATGCCTCAAGTGGGTGCCCTGTAAGCAACGACTAATCTCTACCCCTCTTCTTAAGCATGTCTTTCAAGTTTGTCTTTCTTCTCTCAATGTTTGTCCACATCTATGCATTATCTATATTCCAGTACTTTTTGAAGAGTAGTAGAAAAGAAGGTGTAGCATTTTGTTGTAGCTACTTTCTTTGTTGCTCCTCAATAAATCTAGCATGTAACTAAGGAACTTATCCTTTTCTTTTTTGGAATACAAAATAGCACACGACATTGTTAAAAATAATAATAATAATAATCCCTTGGGTTTATAACATTGCTGCCTTCGGTTTCTAATATTAATAATCCCTTTGATTTATTGATCCCTTGTGTTTATAATATTAAGAATCCCTTAGGTTTATAATTCGACTAGGTTTATAAAACTAATTCCTTGGGGCTTATAATTATTTATGTTGGTAATATTAATCTCTTGTGTTTTTAATATTGATCCTTTGGGTTTTTTGATCACTTAGGTTTATATTATTTATCCCCTTGGGTTTATAATATTAATTTTTTGGGTTTATTATTCCCTTGGGTTTATAACATTAATAATTCCTTGGGTTTATAATTTAATCCATTGGGTATAAAATTTAATCCCTTGGGTTTATTGATCCACTCGGTGTATATGTTTAGCTTATATACATTCAGTTTATATTATTCGATAGGTTTTATTAGTGTTCCCTTAGGTTAAATATTGTTTCCATGTGTTTATAGTTAATCTAGTTTACTGTACTAATATTATCTTAGGGCTTATATATGTTGGGTTTATAATATTTATCTCATTGGTTTAATATTAATCCATTGGGTTTTTAGTATTAATAATTTTGGTTTATTATTCACTTGGATTTATAATGTCATTTTTTCGAGAGAAAAAATCAAAATTTTTATAATAGAAAAAAGTGTTAACACCGCACATGTGTTTAAGTATTCATTCTATCTGAGCCCCTAAAAGAAGTCCTCAATACTATTAATACAATCCTTGATAGCCGGCCAAAACCAAAAACACCAAATAAAAATTGAGAGGTTTTCTGCCACAGCATTTTCCATCAAGTGGAAATCATATGTGCCCACTTCTGTTCCCGAGCCTCCTCTTCTGACAAAAACCAGTTCAAATAGGAATAGAGAAGTAGTGACAAGTAATCATAGTTTAATTCTCCAAAAAATAGAGTAGAGTTCAGTTTTTTCCACATAGCAAACAAACAAAAAAAATTGTCCATATAAAGTAAAAACACTACAATATACATGTAATAACCAACACAGATCAAAATATGGAGCCCAATTAAGTGAAAGGGGGATGATCCAGCTCCACTGATCCTTCAAGATCTATTTTTCTAGTTTTCCATCTGCCCATATTCTATTGTACACACTCCATAGAAAGGAGGTCTACTACATCATTCTGTTCCCTATAAATGTGACAGACAAAAATCTAATAAAAGTGACCTTTCAACATCCAAAGTTCCTCAAGAATGGTTCTTAAAAAATAGTTTTGACATGTGAAATCATTACTGAACCATTTAATAATGTTCAGTGAATTACCAAATATCTAAACCAAGAAAATTCCCAAATGGATAAGCCACCATAAAAGAAGATGGACGGCTTAGAATTTGCATAATTTTTTGTTATGCGACCATGGCCTACCAAGGCTTGCAGTCTTTCGAAGGAGCTTACATGGATCAGTATGCCCGCTGCACCGATATTATCAGTGCTAGATGCCCCATCAAAGTATTCCCATGGGATGTTTCCCTTTATCAACTCAGGCATGATCAACCTAGGTATATATTTTTGTTGTTGGACTGGCAATAGTGCATAGATTTTCGCACTCTCCAATGTTATAACTTGGTACAGATTCCCGTGATCTCTAAATATGATCCTATTCTTAGCCAACCAAATCCCCCGTGATATCAGGAGGGGGAGTGATTTCCAATTTTCCTCCAAACCACCATTTCACCAATCCTGCCATGCTTCTTGTACACATCCCCCTCTCTAGCTTTATGTCTTTCCTATCAAAATTAGAGACTCAACCCAAACAAGCTTACTGAAATAACAATGCAGGAAAATATGGGAGACTGATTCAACATCTTATTTGCATAAAGAGCACCAGCCCGACCCTTCCTTCTTCCATTTTTGGATATTGTCCTATGTTGGGACTTTGTTTTTTTAGATGCACCAAAATAATTGCCTACTTTTAGCTAGGAATTTTAGTTTCCAGAGCGATTTTTCCAACCATTCTGGTGCCTGCCACCCCTTTTTATACATAATATACAAATATCTGAGCTTTGTTGAATATTTTTCTGAGGGGGCATGAACCCACGGTAGTTCATCAACAGTATCCCGAATTCACACATTTGATCTTACCAACTCGTTTTAATAAATCTATCAAACCTCATTATAATGTAGATCTAGTTGTAGATATTCACCTAACATCCATGCTTTCTGCCAATAAATGGAGGAACCGACTTTCTCAATTTGATTCAGGAAATGTATCCCTTTGAATGATATATGGTTCCTCAACTATTTAGGAATGGAAAGCAATTCATTGCAACCTACACAAGAGACAAGCCCAATCCGGACATGTTCGCCATTTCCAATATGCCAAACCAACTCTTCCTCAATAATTTGCAAATATCCCAGAATTTCTTTCCACACCACTGAAGCCCTAGATACATTTTTCCTGGGAGTCCGCAACCATTAAATCAAAGGAATTGGGTTGATGTATTTTATTTTCATGAATATGGACCACAACAAGTCTTTGAAGAGTATTGTTCATCCCATTTTAGCAGCTAGTGAAGTCACGAAAGATGGAAGCTCTTTTATCCTCCATCCCCCCCCCCATTCTTTTAGTCTAACTATTCTGTCCCAAGCCACCCATGGTAGCACTGCTTCCTCCTTCAAACCTACCCACAAAAATTTACTAAATATTTTCCAAACACGCTCAAATATTACTTTTGGCACCCAAGAGAGCATTGTCCAATAGACTGGGATAGCCTTTAGAACATACTTAATTAAAATCTTTCTTCGTGCTCTGGATAGCCACTTATAACTCCAATGATTAACTTTCTTTTAGATTTTTTCCACAATACACATCCAATCAAGGGATTTGTAGGAGTTTGGCTTAAGGAAGAAGCCAATATATTTAATTCTGTCATGCATCCTCTTGATCTCAAAGCGGAGCTCTTCTGGAGCCATCCTAGCCTCCTCTCCTGAGAGGCCTTTTATTAAAATGACACATTTTATTACGTTAATGCTCATACCCATGGCTGTGAGAAATAGATCGAGGGAGGATTTTATATTTTGATGTCTATTCTACTACCATCACTGGATAGGAGTATATCATCCACAAACAACAAATGGGTTATGTGGAGTTTTATCACCACTTCGATGCCCTTAATGTCCCCTGTCCTTTTGGACTCTACCAAACATTGACTTAAACCTCATGCTACTAGGAGAAATAACAAAGGTGGCAATGGGTACTCTTGTCTAATCCCCCTTTGGCTTTTGAAAAAAGGAGAAGCAATACCATTAATCAAAACCGAAAAAATTATGTCTGATATGCATCTGATCACCTATTTGATAAAAGTAATGTTAAATCCCAGATGACTCAACAATAATGCAATGTATATCTAGCTTATCTTATCATATTATTTTGATAAGTAAATTTTAATGATCATACATTTCCCCCTGTTCCTTTTAATTCCATGTAGAGCTTCTTGTGCCACCCCTATAGATTCATGAATCCACCTCCCCTCCAAGAACCCAAACTGTTCTTTCTATATGTTTATGGATAGAATCGGTTTTAACTTGACAACTATGAATTTTGATATAATTTTATAGATGTAGTTGCATAATGATACGGGTCAGAAATAGTTAAAGGTGCCAGGTTCATCTTACTTCGGGATAAGGGCTATGAAGGATGAGTTTGACGGTTAAAAAATATCTCCCTTTGTCCTTGATTCTTCCACAACCACTGTAAGATCTACCCCCAAGGATTAAAAGAAGTGTTGGTAGAATTCAACTTTCCATCCATTTGGCCTAGGAATTTTATCATTTTTCATTGCCTTGAGCACTCCTTCCACTTCCTCCTTTGTCACCGGACTTGACAGCATCTCATTTTCCTCTTCCTCAACATATCTGGGAAACTGTTATGCTATCTTCACCAATTCAGCTATAGCAACTTCCGCAGGGGCTTTAAAAACATTCCTAAAATGATCCTTCCCCATAGATGCTAATTCCACAAAATATTTTGCAATCCGATCATCCTCCATCCTTATTCCCCATATCGTATTCAAGTTTCTCCTCCCTTTGGCATAGTTGTTGAAGAATTTTGAATTTTCATCTTTGACTGATAGCCATGTTGCTCTGCTCTTCAGCCTCCATTGTTCCTCCCTTTCCAATAATAATTTCCTTCTTTCCACCTCCATATTTTTTATAATTTACCTCTTTTCCACTGTTTCATAACTATCTTCTTCTAGGATTTCCATTTAACCAAACTCCTCTCCCAGCCTTTTCAGTTTCTCCTCCTATGATTCTTTCCTCTTTTAAGCCCATTATATAGTAGCTTTTATCATTATCTTAAGGTTAGTGCATAGATATGCTGCTCTGCTAGTGTCCTCCTCTTCACCTAGGGGTCTCCATACATCCTTAAAGAGGGAGTTATAGGAATCCTCCTTAAGCAAGCCATGGTTAAATTTAAAGGGCCACCCACATTTTTCATATGGACCTATAAGCTCCAGGACATTAGGATGGTGCTATAAGTGCCCCCCTTCACCGATTCATTGCCAAAGCTTTCGAATTTTGTCCACGAGCTCCTCTATGAGCATAAATATGTCAAATATCTTGGCCACCCTAGCTTTCCCAATTCTCCTATTCCTCCAGGTTGGCCTCAGCTTAAGGAGGTCTATGTCAATGAGTTTCCCATATTTTATTTCAGATGAGAAATCCAACAATGGGTAAAAATGGGCAGTTGGTCCCCATGTCTCTGCCTATCAGATAGAGAATTTAAGGTCTCCCCTAATGATGAGATTGGAATTTTTAATAAAATATTTGGTCCATAGGTTGTTCCAAAAAACTATATTTTCTTGGCATGTCCCATATATATCCAAGAACATTAAATTTGAGCAAACGTCTAAAGATTAAACTTCCACTCTTGGGACTTGATCCCAGGAGTTTATCATTTTTAATTTCCCTTCTTTGAAACATAAGGCTAGACCATTCAACCTTCCTTTGGAAACCAGATAGTGAAAAATCCAACCCAGACATAGCTTTGAGAGAGATGATTTAAATTCTTCCCCAAATCCTAGGGTTTCTTGGAGCATAAGAATGTCGAGCCCATAATTTGAGATTAGGGCCTGAAGAGATCATTTTTTGGGCTTACTAGCCAACCCTCTACAGTTTAGGTACAAAATAATAATTTTTGCAACATGCCTGGGGTGTGTGCTGCTCTAAATACCCCAGTTAAAAATCTATGTTTTCCATCAGTTATGTCCAATTTGGCTTTGATCCATGCGTTTGATAAATTAAAATTCTTACCTCGCTATTTGGGCCCTGAGGAGGATTCTATGAGATTACCCAAACCCCCTAGAACTTCTACAAGGTTTATTTTTTTATTTTCGATCTAAGATTATAGGTCCTATGCTTTTCTTCATTTTTTAAAGGATCATTGGTTCTAGAAGGAGGAGAGGAATGATTATCCAGAAGAAGATATGGGATAGAGGTAATAATGATGTCCAATGATGCAATTACATGATTTTATTTTTATATGGATAATGAATGTTGGACAGGCCTGAAAGGACCAGGCTATGCAAGAATAGGCAACAAATCTGAGACAAAAAACGAAAGAGAGGAGGGGGAGTCGAGAACATTACCCTATGTTAGTGGTATTGTTGTATCGATGGTTGTCTCCATAGTCGTGGATGAATAAGGTACGCTTCCATTCCTTGTGTTGGAGCCTCCACCTCTTCCATAATAGCTTCCATATTCTTTCACTTTGCCTCTTGTAAAGGACCCTTGTGGCATTGATCCGTTCCTAACTCCTTGATCGTTTCTTCCCTTGCCTTCTTTCCATCTTGCTTAGTCTTCTTTTTCACATTTTTTTGTTTCCTCATCCTTCTAATACTCAGTGGAATATATTTATCCAAGTGTCCATAGTGATGACATTTGTGGCATCTAAACGTAAACTATTCATAGTCAAGAGGTTGAATGAAAGAGAAGCCCTTATAGTGCAGTTGAATTACCTCCGCCAACACTTATTTGGCGTTTAAACGAACTAGAATTATATTGATTCCTTTCTCCCTTGTCTTATTGAAGGACATGTAAACTTCCATGAAGTTCCCGATCTCATTCCCTATTTCATTAATAACATTTTCCAACCAGAGCAGGTGCAAAAGCCTTGGGAGCCTAACCTAGATTGGAAGGTTAGCCACCTTCTCCCTTTGTGCATAGAACAAAGGGCTCCATATTTTAAATAAAATTACGGCTCAGCCAAAACCTCAATTCCTCTCCAGAACCCACTGAACTATTTCCTTACTTTATAACTTCATCATGAACAATCCATTTTTTAATTTAACAACCTCAAATCACTTGTCTAGAGCCTCCTGCCATGACTTGGCTACCCACTCCTTGGTATGATGTTTAGAGAGCTTCTTTCCTTTGGATCTTTGAACCAAAGTGAGTTTCATTGTCTCCGTTGCCTCCTCAACTAAAATATCAATGTCTAGAACGAAGTTAGGGACATTTTCCTTTCTCCTCACCACTTTCTATGTGTATCTTGTACTCGTTGGACTATCCGATGCTCCTTCATTTTCTTGGGACAAACTAACTCATGAATCGAGGACTCGTACTATTGCATCTACGATTATCCCCAAACCCCCTTTCCTACTCCAACGATCTCCATGATCCCCTCCCTACTGGGGTGGTCATTCCAATTCCAACCCCTCAGCCAATGTACCCAATAATTTTTTACATCCTTCAATTAGATCCTGTGAATTAATTCTCCCTCGATGTCCCCTTTTTGATAAGAACCCTTCTTTCCAATTCTGGGTCTCCACTCAATCCTTCTTATCCTTTTTTATGGCATTTTAAATGCTCCCCAATCCTTCCTTGCTTAAGAATCCATGGAGGTGATTTTCCCCTTCACCCGAGTTCCTTAGTGGTCTGCGTGCTCGTAGGGTCTCCACCACACCAATTTTCAATATGGACGAAGAGGCTAGAACTCCTCCCAAACATGATTTAAGAACTGAATTCTTCAAAAATGCACATCTTGCAACTATGTCCTCAATTCCTCCTGTCAAATTAAATGACCACTGAAAATACAGAGCCTTACCTTTAACTAGTTGATCCTGCACTCTATACTTGGATAAAATGGGTATTTATATATTTCACGCATTGTTTCGAGTTGTTTGCAAGGTCCCTTTCACCATGTCGGTTAATGTTTACCCCACTGAAAACAGAAAACCTCCCTACTTCCCCTCCTTTCCCAAACCTCCAAAAATCCATCCACATATTCCATCTGGCCCAATGAACTGCTTCAGGTTCTGGTCTATGACCTCACCCCCACATAGTTAGCATATCACATGGTTTAGGATCCACCTCCACCTCTTTTGAACTGTTGACCATGGTTACCTGAAACTTCTGTGTCAGGAGCAGTTGTTCCATTCTCCGAATCACCTTCACACTGGACGTGTTCACCTTCTGACTATAAATGCTAACCTTATACCTTTGATGAGAAAATGGTAAAAGGAAAATGCAATAGGTTTTTGGACAGTAGAAACCTTAATACAGCTTACCACCCATTTGCTAGGATAAGTTACATGATGCATCTTGAAGATACTACTAACCATCACCATCTCTCTACCATCCGTGGCCCCCACTGCCATGTACCGCCTTAACCTAACGGCCTCCACCATGCGGCCATTGACCGATCAAGCCATGGTTTCATTAGGGTTTCAGAGCCTAGTCACGCTACCTCTCCTACTGCATTTGTCTTTCTCGCAGTGGATAAAGAGGATTTATAATGTCAGTCCCTTGGGTTTATTAGCTTAAGGGTTATTATCCCCATGGTATAATATTATTCATAGATTTTATAATATTAATCCTTGGGTAAAATATAAATCCCCTTGGTTTATAGTCATCATCAACCATGGTATAAAATAACATTGTGATAAATATTTTCTAAATATGAAAATCAACCATCGTTGCAGTGTGACAAAGATTGTCTACATATGAAAATCAATCATGGTCAACCATGATGCAACATCAAAATATGACAAATATTGTCCCAATATGAAAATAAATCACTGTAAACCATGGTCCAACATCACTTTTTAACAAAGATTGTCTCAATACGAAATATTATTCATTGTGTTTATGATGTTAATCCCACAATTTAATATAAATCCTTTGTGCTTATAATTGTGGCAAAAAATGGTCAACCATGTTCCAATGTCACTTGTGACAAATATTTTCTCAATATGAAAATCAAACATTGTCAACCATTGTCGACCATTGTCCAACATCGCATTCTAGAAAAAATTGTTTCAATTTGAAAATCAACCATGGTAAACCATGGTCAACCATGTTCCAGTATCACATTGTGACAAAGATTATCTCAATATGAAAATAAGCCATGAAAAAACATGGTCAACCATGTTTACTTAAGGTTTTATAATATTTATCTTAGGGTTTATCTACCTTTGTTTTATAATATTTATCCCTTGGGTTTGATATTATTCCCTTTGATTTATAGTCCCTTGGGTTTTTAGTATTAATCCCTTTGCCTTATTATTCCATTGGGATTATAATATCAATCCCTTAGGTTTATTAAAGTAACTATTTTGATTCGAAGGGTTTAATATTATTCATAGTGTTTATAATATTAATCATTCAATCTAAAATAAATCTCGTTGGTATATAATCATGGTCAACCATGGTCAAACGTGACATTGTGACAAAGATTTTCTCCATATGAAAATGAATCATGGTGCAATGTTGCATTCTCACAAATATTTCCCACATATAAAAATAAATCATGGTTAACCATGGAAAACCATGGTGGAACATGAAATTGTCACAAACATTGTCTCAATATGAAAATCAACCATGTTCAACCATGGTCAACAATGATAATTCTATTGTTTACAATATTTATTTTAGGGTTTATATAACTTAACTTTATAATCTTAATCCCTTGGGTGTAATATTATTACCTTGGGTTTATAATCCCTTGGGTTTATTATTCCCCTTGGTTTATAAATATGTTACATTTAGATAAATATTGTATAAATATGAAATATTTTTCATGTGGTTTATAATATTATTCCCGCAGTTTAATATAAATCACTTGGGTTTATAATTATGTTCAACCATGTTTCAATGTCACATTGTGACAAGTATTGTCTCAATATGAAAATCAAACATTTTCAACCATGGTCGAATGTTGCATTTTAACAAAGATTGTTTCAATATGAAAATAAACCATGGTCAATCATGTTCCAACATCTCATTGTGACAAACATTGTCTCAATATGAAAATAAACCATTGTCAACAATGTTTATTTAAAGGTTTATAATATTTATCTTTGGGTTTTTATATTGGGTTTATAATATTTATCTTAGGTTTTATATATTTTGGGTTTATAATATGTTGATCCCTTGGGTTTCTTGACTCCTTCGGTTTATAATATTTATCCCTATGACTTACTAATTCCTTTAGTCTATAATATTAATTTTGTGTTTATTAGTCCCTTAGGTTTATAATATTAATAATTACTTGGGTTTATAATATAATCCCTTTGGTCTATAATATTAATAATCCATTAGGTTTATTAATCCATTGAGTTTATATGTTTAGTTTATATTATTCGATAGGGTTCAATATTGTTCCATTGGGTTAAATATTTTCTCTTGCATTTATAACCCATTGAGTTTCATGTATAATTATTTATCTTAGCTTTTATGTACCTTGGGTTTATAATAGTTACCCATTGGGTTTAATATTATTCTCACGAGTTTGTAATCCCTTAGGTTTTTAGTATTAAGCCTTTTGGTTTATTATTCCTTTTGGTTTATAAGGTCAATTCCTTTGGTTTATTAATCCTTGAGTTTTAATTCCTAAGGTATAATATAATTCATCTGGTTTAGAATATTAATCCTTGTATCTAATACAAATTCACTTGTTCAACCATGGTCCAATGTTGCATTGTGACACATGTTGTCTCAATATGAAAATAAACCATGGTAAACCATGGTTAGCCATGTTTATTTAATGTTTTATAATATTTATCTTAGGCTTTATATAACTTGGGGTTATAATATTATCCCCTGGGTTTTATATTATTCCCTTGGGTTTATAATCGCTTGGGTTTATTAATCTAAGGTTCTTATTACTAAGGTTTAATATTATTCATAAGGTTTATAATATTAATCTTTGAGTCTAATATAGATCCCCTTGACTTATAATCATGGTCAACCGTGGTCCAACGACATATTCTCACAAATTATCTCAATATGAAAATCAGTCATGGTCCAACGTTTCATTCTGACAAATATTTTTAGCATATGAAAATAAATCATGGTCAATCATGTTGAAACTTCGCATTGTCACAAAGATTCTCTAAATATAAAAATCAACCATGATAATTCTAGTGTTTACAGTATTTAAGTTAAGGTTTATATAACTTGGGTTTATAATATTAGTCCCTTCAGTGTAATATTATTTCCTTGGGTGTAATATTATTCCCTTGGGTTTATAATTATTTGGGTTTCTAGTTTTAATCCCTTGAGTTTATAATTCCCATGGATATATAACATCAATCCCTTTGGTGACATTAATTAACAATAATTAATATCAATGAAAAAAACAACCATTTTTTTATTTTCTTAATAATAATATTAATTAATTAATTATTATTAATAAAAAATAAATTTCACCATCATCATTATCATCATCATCACCATGCTTCCTCCCCCTAATTTTTTTTCTTTTATAAATAATAATAATAATTATAATTAATCATTTTTAATATTTATTAATTAATAATTAAGAAATATTAAAAACAACATGGGATTTAGGCCCCATGTATTATAATAATAACATTGATCAAATTTATTACCATTTCACTACTATCATTTCCAACACCATTAGCAAGTTTTCTAATGACATTTCATTTAAGGAGTCTAATAGAGCTTCCAAACCATGGTATGACAAAGATTGAAAAATTTCCACGAAAGCGATCAAAGACACTCCTGATGAAAAATATATATATATATATATATATATATATATATATATATATATATATATATATATATATATCATAAAAAATAATAAAATATCATATATTAATTAAATACAAGATTATCTTCTCCACCTTTCTAAATTCGCACGCAAAAAATTTTGGCAGAATGTTCTTGTTTGTAAAACCAAAGATAATCGTTCTATCCCATTAGAAATATACGACAAGTATCTGAAGAAGTTGTATGACTCTCTGGAAAATATGGGCACAACCTTAATCACTCCAATTAAGGAGAAATTATTCTCTCATGACGACACTGAGTCTAATATTATTAAGCTTGGTAATGGGAAAGCTAAAGATATTGAAGGATACGAAGCTGAGATCCTTAAAATGGGAAGGTTCATCCTCATTCCTTATCTGCAAAAGCTTCTCAATTTGGTTGTAACGCACGACTTCCCTAGGCTTTGGACGCAAATCCTTATTGTACCTATATTTTAAAATGGGGACAAGAGTGTTCCATCAAACTACAAGACCATTATGTTGTAACACCCGTAGTTTTATGTTTCCAAAATTAGACATTTGAACTTAAATCCAAAGGGGAGTGGACCCCAACGGATAATTATGGTGTGAATGTAATTAATTATTTAACTATGAAAAATAAACAAAATATTTCTGTGCATGATGACCAAATGAGATTTTTGAGATCACTTGCAAAATCCATGATGTATGGAAAGAGGCTAGACTTTCCCCAAAAATATTTCAAAAGGCCTTGAAAGAATTTGTTTCTAATTTAGATTTTTGAGGAAAAATCTAAATTTCTCCAATGATGTGGAGAGTAGTTGGGAAGAGGTAAAAAGATGGAAAATCAGAAAGCAGATTTAAAGTCCCTAAATAAGGGAAGCCTAGGCAAACAGGAATAAAAGCATCCTGTGATTCTGGATGCAGAATTATAAAAACACTTTGGGGAGAGAAGCTTAAATAAGATACTCCAGAACAGATTGGGGTTGATCTGTTCTAGGAGAGGGTCTCAGCTCGAGGGTGAGTTATCTAGACAAAAGGACTCTAAGGTTGGGAGGTTGGTCATCTGCAGAAGTGGTATGTCCACAATTCTTATGAATGGTTAAAATACATGTTATGGTTCAATATGGTTAATTACGGTAGATGTTATTTTAAGTTCAAATTCTGAAGTTGTTATTCCTTACATTTAACAGAAATGTTTAGAGGAAATTAATCCTCTCAATTCTGTATAGTTGTAGGAATAGGAATTATGGGGAAAATCATCCAGAAACTCTAAACCTGCTAATGGTTTACATCCAGAGATAAATACTACTCCCATAAATCACTAAAGTTTTAAATCTGCTTCTGTAAATGTACAGATATATCTATGCATGGACTAGTAAAAGTAGCCTTATAAGATGATACATCAAAATAAATATTAAGCACTGTGTAGACATTGCAGAGATAACTTATTGAAGTGCATGATGACTAACTGTAATCGGGTTTTAAGAAGGAGAATCTGAACTGAGAAGGAAATAATTCCTGTTACATGAATCAAATACATGAGATAGAAATTTACACAGTATTGAAGAAAGTGAAAATATAGAAATGACCATTTAATTCATTACAGGACTGATATGAATATGCATATTTTACAAACACAAATTTAGAGAATGAAATTCTATACAAAGACATTCTCATATTATGAAACCATCTGTGATATATTAGAGAGAAACAAAAATACAAATAGAATCAACATCTATGCTAATGATTAAATTATTATAACATAAAGATAGATGTCATTGATATGTCCATAGTGGAAAAATTCTCTGTTATATCCTGAACACCTAGAATGGAAAGTATAATAGCAAATTACCATACTGAAACAGAAATTTTTCTACTCGAACTAAAATAATATAATATATTTTAAACAAATATCAATTGGTTGCAACGGATGTAAGCCATTTATCCTGGGAAAATTTCCATTGAAATTTCTGTTAAAGGTTTTATTTAGCCTCTACTTCACCTTTATAATGTACTCATATGGAAGAGAAGAACTATTGATATTACTCTTCTGTATCATAGGAATTGAAATAAAAGGTAACTAGGTGTATAAGATTAAATTTTATAATGATATATTGAAAGGAAAAAGTGTAATTATAAGAGAATTATGATACAAAACCATTGAGCCAGCAAACTGACTATTAATACTGTAACTATTTCTCTAGATATCACACAGAAATAAAAATATGTCAATATACAGACATCTTAGGAAAATAAATAGCAGAAATGGGACCCAAAATCATGTTCCTATGTATGCATGGTGGTGTATTAAACTACCATAAATTAATATATAAAACAATCAAATGGAAAAGTGAAACTTTGTAACTAACATTTCAATAACAGTTGAAATGAGTAATAAGTATATGGAAAATATGACAGAAATGCAAGACCTTATTCACTACTATGAAATAGATATACAGTTATTTAAATAAATTTGATAGGTCTCACAAGAGCATTGTAATTCCTGAGTATTAGTCTTAACGGAAAATAGTAGAACACGAACAGATTATACTAGAATGTATTCAATAGTCAGAAAGCTTGGTCATATTCTAAGGCTGAGAAGTTTGATTCTAGACAGTCCAATTAGTATTTTACAAAAATTACAAAGGCATAATGGGAATCATAACACACGAGCCAGATAAAAATGCTAAAACACCGCAGAATGAAAATGTGGAACCGAAGTCGACCCATATAGATGGGGATATCGAACTACCGAAATCGAAATTCTCTGTAACGAGAAGGAACCAACCTGAGTAAACAAGAGAAGACCAAAGTCATAGGGCGAAGCTAGAACAAGGGACGAGAGAATGATAGGAATGAAGGCTATGATGGCAGGAAGTAAAATAATTACCTGCAATAACAAGAAACAAAATGCAAATTAGAAAGGGCGAGGATAAACCAATATGTATACAACTAGAAAGTCAAACAAACGCACATGTATATAAACTAACCCTAAATAATATGGCGTGCAATGTTCTCTGGTCAATCCTCAACCCTAAAAGGGAAAAGAAACTATGTGTATTAAAGGACAATGGCTCATAAAACTAGTTTGATTCATTGTGTTAAAATGAATCAGTAACCAAAGCCAAAATATGAGTCGAGTTATTACCGCAAGGCAAGAATGCAAAAAAAAATTATGAGGAGTTTTCTATGGCTCCAACGCTCTCAATAGGTAGAGCTACTTACAAAAACAAATAGAGAATAAAAATTCCAAACTCCTCCTATAGATTTAAACCATAATAATAATAGAAACTAAATAAAATATATATGGAATGAATAAAATCGACAGGGCATGGTGTAATAGTGAAAATGTATTACCTGGGAATCTAGCTCCAGTATGCAACCCAAGGGACTGTATGCATTAAGCAGACTCGATGGCGAGACCATTAGTATCAACAAGTTGAAACCCCAACCACAAAATGTGAAGGAACAAAATGAAGGATGTAACAAGAAAAATCCCAACTTAAGTAGAACCGAATGTGCATCAAACCCTAATGCATCCATGCCATCCAGATGGCGAGATCTGCGAAAGGCATACCTAAATTTAGGGTTAGATCAATGGCTCTCGGAGGCCTTTAATGGCTAGATAATTGAAGTTACGAAATCGATCCATTCAAATAAATTTGAAACGACGTCGTAGTATAGATTATCTTCTCGATAAAGGCAGAAGATTTAATATATGGAGGAAAATTGACTGGCATTATAACCTCATCGTAGAGAAGTACCCAGAAGACAATTAATACGTAGGACAAGCATGAGATGAAACACTCAAAGGGATTGACACGTTGAGTATAATCGTGTTCTGTGTAGAGATTGTGGTAATCATTGTAAATCAACTTGATACCGTATGTAATAAATCACATAAGCCGTCAAGTGAGAGATGCATATGGAAGTGATATGGTCGCAGAGCTTATCTATACCATATAATCGAATACCATTCGATAGGTGAATGATTTCATATGAAAATAGTGTGGGTGAACACCACATTAACGTGTTCAATGTAATATTTCGATTTAAGTTTAATCATTGGAGTTAGAAGATCTTCAAATTAAATTACAAGGAAAGTTAACTAAGACAGTTTAGAATAATTTTAGAAGGTGAAAAATCAATAGGTATATGGGTATCATGATTAAAAAGGAAGTCACCATGACAACTTGAGGAACGAAAAAATAAGTGTTAATGATTTAGATATAGATCAACATTCCTTGGGGAGGAATATAAATACGTATGTAAATATATATGTTAATGTAAGGTGTTCATGAGGAATTTCCTTTGGTGAACACGAAATTTTTTTTTTGAGGCATGTTAAAAATGGTATCAGAGCTCATGTTAGAAAAACTAGGCTATTGTTGTGCTCACTGTATAAGTTATTTTTGAAAAAAAAAAAATCTTTTGTTACAAATGTTGTTTTGTTTAGTGAACAGTGGTACTAGAACTGAAAAGTGAAAGGCTGAAGGAGATGAAATTTATGTTGATCTGGGTGATGGAGATAACATGCCAGATCCCAATGCTCCTTTGGTGGCTATGTTGCACAAGTTGTAACAGGATATGGCTGAGCTAAGAAGCCAGAATTACAGGCTGTCATTAACGAGTGAGGAGCAGGAAAAGCTGATAAGAAAACTGACCTCGCGGAACAACCAAGAAGGTGAAGGTTACAGAAAGAGGAAAAAGGGCAAGTTCTCAGATGATTCCAAGGAAGATGAAACTACTAGACATCAGTCTAAACAGAAGAAGGAATTACAGGGTGAATTCCGAAAAATTAAACCTCCCCCCTATGATGGGGAGAAGGAGGAAAATGTTGAGGGTTGGCTATTGAATATGATTAAGTATTTTTAGGTCTATGAATATGAAATAAATCTGAAGGCTAGATTAGCTATCTACCATTTGCAGGGTAAGGCTACCTTGTGGTGGGAGGAGACAAAAATGGTTCATGCCATTGATGAAAAAAGAGTGACTTGGGAAGATTTCCAGGTCCAGTTTAAAAAATACTATCTGAACGAATTCTATTATGATGATAAAAAAAAGGAGTTCCACGAACTTTGATTGGGACAGCTCACAATAGATGAATTTGTCACCAAGTTTACCAATATGTTAAGGTATGTTCCTTATATTCGTGAAGAGAAAGCAAAGGTGCAAAGGTTTTTCAATTGTTTTCCTACTGTGTACAAGGAGAAAATAGAGTTCGATAATCCAAAAATTATGGACAAAGTGGTGAGGAAAGATAGATTATGCTGCCAGTAGTTTAAAGGAAAGAGTGAACATGGAAAAAGCTAGGTAAACAAGGGTAAATTCAAAGGAAAGAAACAGAAACCAAATTACTTGAAGAACTTTGGTAGGGATCATCATCGGAAGAAATTTAACAAACCAAAGGAAAGTCAAACTACTCAGTCTCAAGTTGGGTCAAAACAAATAGAGGGAGATAATAAGAAGGAAGGAATAGTTAAAATGTGGGAGCCTTTGAAATGTTGCTGCTACAGACAACCTCATCTGTTGAGGGATTTTTCACACAGGAATATTCAGATGATTCTGAAGGATAGAGAAGCTACCACAGTGAATGATATAGCCAGAAACATACCCACTATCAGTGCAGCCTTGGAGAATCGACAGGCAGAACATTAGGCTACTATGGTCGAGATGGAAGGTAAGATTGCTAACCAATCTGTTACAGTTTTCATTGATCTAAGTGCTTATTTGAGCTACATTAGTCCACAAGTTGTAGAGAAATGCAATCTCAAAACTGAAAAATTTCAACAGTCTTGGTTGGTCCAGTTAGCCACTGGCACCAAGCAAAAAGTAGCCCATAAGTTACCTCAAACAGCAATTAAATTAAATGATTTTCAGACAGAAGTAAATTTAAACATTCTGCCCTTAGGCTCATATGACTTGTTGATAGGGATTGGGAGGAGTTCTATTGCAAGAAAATTCTATTATTTCATATGAGTCTAGGAAAATTAAGAAACATGAACAAAACTACAATGTATATGATCTGGAATTGGCTGTTGTAATTCATGCCTTGAAGATGTGGCGACATTATCTTCTTGCAAAAAAATTTACATTGATGACAGATTATATTAGTCTCAAGTATTTATTTTCTCAAACAGATTTGAATGCTCGACAAGCCACATGGTTTTCTTTCTTGAGTGAATTTGATATGGACATAAAACATATCAAAGGGAAAGAAAACAAAATCGTTGATGCTCTAAGCAGAAATTCTTGCCAAAACATAATTAACATTGGGAGTAGTGCTAGTGTTGAATTAGAGGAATTAGTTAAAAAGGTAGCAGGTCAAGATCCCAACTGTGAAGGTCTGCAATTGAAAATGTTCAAGAAAGAAATGGCTGAATACTCCCAAAACTAGAAAGGGCTGATTTTCTATAAAAATAGATTATATATCCCTAATGTAGATTCTTTGCAAAAAGAGATTCTAGATGAATATCATAAAAAACCATATTCAGGACACCCGAGATATCAGAAAATGCTTACAGCCTTGAAAAAGAAATTGTTTTGGCCAGGAATGAAAAAGGATGTAGAAAATTATTTAGCTCGATGCATGGAATGTCAACTAGTTAAAGTTGAACATCAGCATCCAACTGGTCTTCTAAATCCCTTTCCAATTGCAGAATGGAAATGGGACATTGTTTCTATATATTTTATAACCGGGTTACCCAGAACCAAGTACCAGCATGACTCAGTGATGATAGTGGTAGACACTTTAACAAAAGCTGCACACTTCATACCTGTAAAATCTACTTTTGGGATAGCACAAGTAGCAGATGTGTTCCTAAAAGAAATAGTAAGGCTACACGGGGTCCCAAAGATGATTATTTCAGATAGAGACACTAAGTTCATAGCCGACTTCTGGAAAGGGCTGTTTGGGGGCATGGGCACTAAATTGAATTTTAGTACTACTTATCACCCTCAGACGGATGGTCAAATAGAGAGAACAAACCATATTTTGGAGGATATGTTAAGGATGTATGTGATGGATAGGCCGTCAATATGGGAAGACTATTTGCATTTAGTCGAATTTTCTTATAACAACAGTTATCAATCCTCTATCAAAATGAGTCCATTTGAAGCACTCTACGGAAGAAAGTGTCGTACTCCTTTAAGTTGGAGCCAACCTAAAGATAAGCTAGTATTGGGGCCAGATACTCTACAAGAAATGGAAAGGATTGTCAAACAAATACAGAGGAACATCAAGACAGCACAAGACCGACAGAAAAAATATGTAGATAAGAAGAGAGTACATCGAGAATTCAAAGTGGGGGATCATGTGTATCTCTGTATTAAACCCAAAAAGAGCACACTTTATGCTGGAAGTTGTGCAAAATTGGCTCCTAGATATTGTGGGCCTTTTGAGGTGTTAGAAAGGGTGGGACCAATGGCTTATAAGCTAGCCTTACTGCCCCATATTGAAGTGCATAATGTGTTTCATGTTTCATTATTAAAAATATATGTACATGACGCTTCCCCAATTGTTGATTGGAATGTGATACAGGTGGAGCCAGAAGGGGAGTTCCTTCCAGAGCCGCTTCAAATATTGGAGAGGGAAGAAATTGAATTGAGAAACCGAATAATAGCCAGAGTAAAAATGTAGTGGAAGCACTTTATTGTTCAAGAAGCTACGTAGGAAAGAGAAGCTGAAATGATGGAAAAATATCCATATATGTTTTCAAAATAAACTCTAGTATTTAGCTATTAACACCTAGGACGGTGTTATTTTCCAGAGGGGGAATATGTAACACCCCTAGTTTTATGTTTCCAAAATTATACATTTGAACTTAAATCCAAAGGAGAGTGGACCCCAATGGATAATTATGGTGTGAATGTAATTAATTATTTAATTATAAAAAATAAATAAAATATTTTTGTGCATGATGACCAAATGAGATTTTTGAGATCACTTTCCAAATCCATGAGGTATGGAAAGAGGCTAAGACTTTCCCCAAAAATCTTTCAAAAAGCCTTGAAATAATTTATTTCTAATTTAGATTTTTGAGGAAGAATCTAAATTTCCCCAATGATGTGGAGAGTAGTTGGGAAGAGGTAAAAAGCTGGAAGAAGAAAGATGCTTTAAATTCCCTAAATAAGGGAAGCCTAGGCAAACAAGAATAAAAGCATCCTGTAATTCTAGACACAAAATTAGAAACAGGCTTTGGGGAGAGCAGCTTAAATAAGCTACTCCAGAATAGATTGGGGTTGGTCTGTTCTAGGAGAGGTTCTCATCTCGGGGGTGAGTTCTAGAGATAGAAGGACTGTAAGGTTGGGAGGTTGGTCATCTGTAGAAGTGGTATGTACACAATTATTATGAATGGTTAAAATACTTGTGATGGTGCAATATGGTTAATTACAGTAGATGCTATTTTAAGTTGAAATTCTGAAGTTCATATTCTTTACATTTAACAAAACTGTTTAGAAGAAATTAATCCTCTCAATTATGTATAGTTGTAGGAATAAGAATTATGGGGAAAATCATCCAGAAACTCTAAACCTGCTAATGGTTTAAATCTGGAGATATATACTACTGCAATAAATCGCTAAAGTTTTAAATCTGCTTCTGTAAATGTACAAATATATCTATGCATGGACTAGTAAAAGTAGCCTTATAAGATGATACATCAAAATAAATATTAAGCACTATATATACATTGTAGAGATAACTTAATGAAGTGCTTGACGACTAAATGTAATCAGGTTTTAAGAAGGAGAATTTGAAGTGAGAAGGAAATAATTTCTGTTACATCAATTAAATACATCAGATAGAAAGTTGCACAATATTGAAGAAAGTAAACAAATAGAAATGACCAATTAATTCATTACAGGACTGATATGAATATGCATATTTGACAAATACCAATTCAGAGAATGAAATTCTATCCAGAGACATTCTCATATTATGAAACCATCTGTGATATATTACATAGAAACCAAAATAAAAATAGAATCAACTTCTATGCTAATGATTAAATTCTTATAACAAAAGGATAGAGGTCATTGATATGTCCATAATGGAAAAAGTCTATGTTATATCCTGAACACCTAGAATGGAAAGTATAATAGAAAATTACCATACTGACACAGAAATTTTGCTACCCGAACTAAAATAATAGATTACAGTTTAAACAAATATCAATTGGTTGTAACGGATGTAAGCCATATATCCTGGGCAAATTACCATTGAAATTTTTGTTAAAGGTTTTATTTAACCTCTACTTCTCCTTTATAATGTACTCATATGGAAGAGAAGAACTATTGATATTACTCTTATGTATCAGAGGAATTGAAATAAAATTTAACCAGGTGTACAAGATTAAATTTATAATGATACATTGAAAGGAAAAATTGTAATTATCAGATAATTATGATACAAAACAATTGAGCCAACAAACTAACTATTAATACTGTAACTATTTTTCTGGATAACACACAAAAATAAAAATATGTCAATATACAAACATCTTAGGAAAATAAATAGTAGAAAGGGGACCCAAAATCTCGTTCCTATGTATGCATGGTGGTGTATAAACTACCATAAATTAATATATAAAACAATAAAATGGCAAAGCGGAACTTTGTAACTAACATTTGAATAACACTGGAAATGAGTAATAAGTATATGGAGAATATGACAGAAATGCGAGACCCTATTCACTACTGTGAAATAGATATACAGTGATTTAAATAAATTTGATAGGTCTCGCAAGAGCATTGTAATTCCTGAGTATTAGTCTCAACAGAAAATAGTACAACACAAACAGATCATACTAGAATGTATTCAATAGTCGGAAAGCTTGGTCATATTCTAAGGCTGAAAAGTTTGATTTTAGACATTCCAATTAGTCTTTTACAAAAATTACAGAGGTGCAATGGGAATCATAACACCTGAGACAAATAAAAATGTTAAAAGACCGCAGAAGGAAAATGTGGAACCGAAGTCGACCCATATAGATGGGGATATCGAACTACCGAAATTGAAATTCTCTGTAATGAGAAGGAACAAACGTGAGTAAAAAAATGAAGACCAAAGTCATAGGGAAAAACTGGAACAAGGGAAAAGAGCATGATAGGAATGAAGGCTATGATGGAAGGAAGTAAAATAATTACCTGCAATAACAAGAAACAAAACACAAATTAGAAAGGGCAAGGATAAACCAATATGTATACAACTAGAAAGTCAAACAAACGCACATGTATATAAACTTACCCTAAAGAATATGGCGTGAAACATTCTCTAGTTAATCCTCAACCCTGAAAGGGAAAAGAAACTTTGTGTATCAAAGGACAATGGCTCATAAAACTAGTTCGATTCATTTTGTTAAAACGAATGAGTAACCAAAGCCAGAATATGAGTTGAGTTATCACCGCAAGGCAAGAATGCCAAAACAAATTATGAGAAGTTGTCTACAATGCCAACGCTCTCAATAGGTAGAGATACTTACAAAAACAAACAGAGAATAAAAATTCCAGACTCCTCCTGTAGATTTAAACTGTAATAATAATAGGAACTGAATAAAATATATATGGAACGAATAAACTCGACAAGGCATGGCGTAGTAGGGAAAACGTATTACCTGGGAATCTAGCTTGAGTATGCAACCCAAGAGACTATATGCATTAAGTAGACTCGATGGCGAGACCAAAAATATCAACAGGTTGAAACCCCGGCCACAAAACGTGAAGGAACAAAATGAAGGATGTAACAAGAAAAATCCCAACTTAAGTAGAACCGAATGTGCGTCAAACCCTAAGACATCCATGCCATCCAGATGGCAAGATCTACGAAAGGCGTACTTGAATTTAGGGTTAGATCAATGGCTCTCAAAGGCATTTAATGGCTATATAATCGAAGTTACGAAATCGAGCCATTCAAATAAATGTGAAACGACATCGTAGTATAGATTATCTTCTCGAGAAAGGCAGAAGATTTAATATATGGAAGAAAATTGACTAGCGTTATAACCTCATCTTAGAGAAGTACCCAAAAGACAATTAATACGTAGGAAAAGCGTGAGACGAAACCCTCAAAGGGATTGACACGTTGAGTATAGTTGTGTTCTGTGTAGAGATTGTGGGAATCGTTGTAAATCAACTCGATACCATATGTAATAAATCACATAAGCCGTCAAGTGAGAGATGCATACGGAAGTGATATGGTCACAGACCTTATCTATACCATATAATCAAATACCATTCGATAGGTGAATGATTTCATATGAAATTAGTATGGGTGAACACCACATTAACATTTTCAATGTAAAATTTGATTTAATTTTAATCATTGGAGCTAGAAGATCTTCAAATTAAATTACAAGGGAAGTTAACTAAGATAGTTTAGAATAATTTTAGAAAGATGAAAAATCAATAGGTAAATGGGGATCATGATTAGAAAAGGAAGTCACCATGACAACTTGAGGAACGAAATAATAGGTGTTAATGATTCAGATATAGATCAAAATTCCTTGGGGGGGAATATAAATACGTATGTAAATATATACGTTAATGTAATGTGTTCATGAGGAATTTCCATTGGTGAACACGAAAAAATTTTTTTGAGGCATGTTACATATGGTTAGCCATACCCTGGCCAAGCTTTTTGGGCTCATTTTGAAGAAGAAGATTAGACTTTCTCTTGAAATCAAGTGAAAAAGAGCCAAAGGGAAAGATAGTTTTAGCGGACATCACTCGACTAATGACCATCTGGTCACTCTTAAAATCAATGTATAGTAATGTCGCAATAGTAAAGCTAACCTATTTTGTTGCTTTGTGGAATTTAGAAAATCTTTCATCACTATTCCTCGGGATAAACTTTGGAAGAGACTTAAAGAGATCATGGTCCCTCCTAAGCTGAGGATTTTTGTGATCCATCTCTCTGAGACCATCATTGCTAAGCTTAAGATCAATGAAAGGTGGTATAAAATATTAAATGCAATATTGGAGTTATGCAAGTGTGTCCCCTATCGCCTACCCTTTTTAGCATATACATCGATAACCTTGAAGAGTGCCTGGAATCTATGGGGTGCAAGGGAAACGAGATTCATGGTGTTCTCATTACTTTTCTCCTGTATGCCAGTGATATCATTCTTCTCGCAAAAATCCATGATGAACTTGAAAAGCAGCTCCATATTCTTCATGACTAATAATCCAAGATGAGTGCGACAGTTAATACCGACAAGACTAAATTCATGATCATTAAATCCAAAATATCACCCATGGTCGTTTCGTTTATAATAACCAGTGCTTAGAGCAGGTTTCTTCTTATAATTATTTGGCCATTGACTTCACTCATCATCTCAACTACAATTATAGCATTGAGAAAATGATTATTGGGGCCATAAAGCTTATTATGAGATTGAAAACAATTGTAAGTCAGTCAATCTTTATATTTGGAGTAAAAATAGGTTCCTCTAAGAGACCCTTGTTGTCTTATATGGATGTGAAGTTTTGGGTTGTAGTATATACAGAGAGTCATGGAGGAAGATTGAGATGATTCAAAAGTAATTCATAACCTCCAACCTTAAGATCAAGGGAAATACTCCCTATCCTATCCTCTTGATCAAATATAGTTTGTCCCCCATCGAAATTTAAGCTATGTTTAGATATCTCATGTATAATAAGAAGATTGAAAACATGGAATAAAAAAGGCTCCCTAAAATTGCTTCTGACTGTAGTCAAAACCCTCAGATTCGCCTCAAGCGTGGGTGGCATAAGGATGCCCAGTCCTACCTCCACCATTGGGGAATTAAGGAGGAGGTCGATATGGAAAGAAAAGATAATATCAAAAATACTATTACCTCCAAGTTTAGAGAAAAATTGTGGGAGGATCAGGAGATGGAGGGTAAAATAAAGCTTAGATACTATAAGGAAGTGATCAACCCCACCCTGGATAATCAGAATTATCTCTCTATGTTGTCCAACAATAAGAATAAAATGAACATCATTAAGATAAGAAATAATTCCCATGATCTTTGGAGTGAGATCGGGCAGTGATCTATCTCCAAGACCCCTTAGAACGATAGAATCAGTTAGATTTGTGATTTTAAGCAAGTGGAAGATGAAAAACACTTCCTTTTAGACTACGCTACTCTTACTCACATTCGCTCTCAATTTCCTACCATCTGCCACACTTCCAGTCTTCTTGACCTATTAAGCCAACCCACCTATAGCGATCTTGGAGCACTTATTTCCCTTCTCTTTGACCATAGAAACAATATTTTGAAGAATCAAACTTAGATTATTTCTCCTTTCTTAAGGTCTAATAGACCGCATTGGTCTCAACGGACAGTGACTATCATCATCATCATCAATATTAAAGAATATTATCAATAACCATAAAAATAAAAAATAATACAAATAATTACCAATAATTATTAATAATGAGATATATTTATCATTAATAATTAATATTTATAATATTTTATTAACATTGTAATTAGTTAATAATTATTATTGATTACTATAATAATAATATTTTTAATATAATAATTAATTTTTTTTATTATCATTATTTTTTTTATTATATATTTATCCATACAAATATTAATTTTGTGATTAATATTATATTTATATTGTTACAATCACATTTTAGGTTTATAATATTAACAATATGTATGGTCTATTGATCCTTTGAGTTTATAATATTCAAATTTTGGGTTTATTACTCCCTTGGGTTTATAATATTAATAATTAGTTGGGTTTATAATTTAATCTCAAAAGCACCCAATCACCATCTATCCAACACCCGTATATATATATATATATATATATATATATATATATATATATATATATATATATATATATATATATATATATATATATATATATATATATATATATATATATATATATAATTTAGAAGTAATAATACAATATATTTTATTTTAATATAAATGTGTATAGTTAATATTATTAATATACTCCAACTAAATGTAAAAAATATATTGACCATTATATTACTAAATATATAATAATTATTAATGATAATATAATACTAGAGATAAATACATATTATTAATAATAACTAAATGTTATTATTATGTTAAATTTATATTATATTATAGTTTTAAATATAAATATTAATATATCAACAAAATTTTATGTAGTAACTAATATTTATTTATTTTTCTAAGTAAAATTAGTCTATTAATAGAGGAAATATAATACAATGGGCCATGGCCTAGTCATTTCCCAGAGTTGGGGCATTTTAAACAAAAAAACCCAGCTTTGCAGACTGCCCTACAAGAGGGAAACTAGTCTGAGACAGAAAAAGAGAGTTTCCCACGCAGGGGAGCCAAATTATTTGAGTGTTGGTGACCAAAAATTGTCATTACCAGAAACAGGTTCAGCAACAGTGTAGAAAAAAAAAACATGCCCATCAGAGGGGACCGCAACAAAGCAAAAGACTAAGAAGAGGAGAATGAATTACTCATCTGGAGGTTCTTCAGCAACTTCGCACCAGAGGTCCTCATCACCCTTGTACAGGTCATCAGTGGAGGTTATCACCTGCCGTGTGGGAGGAGGGTTGACCGTTGTTGTGCTTGCTTGCCCTTTGTCACTTTGTGTCACCGCCATTTGATCACCAGGCTAATCTGGAGTGTCCTGTCTCGCCGAGTCCTGAGTGGCCTTGCCTTCCATCTCCATGCTGACCGTGTGCCTTATACCGCCATGCTGCTTCGAAGAAATGCCGTGATGAACCTGAAAAGAGCCTGGCGCATCAACCGGAGGTTCTTCCTGGAATACAACAGTAATGGCTGTCATCACCCTTGGACGATTTAGAGAGCTATTGAAAGAGAACAGCACTGTCTGTGTATGAGCAGGAGGCGGCGGAGGATTGGGCGAGTGGATGCGGCGACCAGAGCGAAGAATACAGCCTCGATGCGGAATGGAAGAACTGGTTGAGTTGGAAGGGGAATCCGATGAGGTGATGGGAGTGGAAGGGTGACGGTGAGCCTGGTTCCGAGAAGAACCTCTCCTACAACGCATCCTATGCCTGAGACACGGCATAATCTCTGATGAAGCAGTAGTGTGGGAAGGAGGAAGAGGGATGAAGGACAGGGGTGAATGTGGGAGCAGAGCGAAGGAGGCAAGCATACAAGAGCATGCGAGAGAGAAGTGAAGGTTTTCTCTCAAGTCTAGATAGTAATTGAGGCTGCTTCTTTTACAAGTCACCATGCACGTAGAGGAAAGACCAGCACCCTGAGTGCAGCACCGCAACACAGGCAGGGGAGCTCTACTAGTTTCAAAGCCTCGCTCCATGGTTTCTGCCCTAATAACCATACAACCAAGCATCCTATGCAAGGAACCATCTTTAATTTGAATCAAATTCCGAGCCATTCCTCTACGTGTGAAGTGGTATCGAGGACTGTAGAGCAGGCTGTGAGGGGCGCCGAGAATTAAACGCATTAAACACTAAACAATTTCATTTATTAGCCTGGTGACAGCAATTAGTCTAGTGGGAAAGTGGCTCCCGAGCCAGCTTCCCTCCCAATCCGCCTGCTTAGCACGTACCCTCGTCACCCGCATCTAGGAGTTCAGCTTCGCTTTGCACCAGCTTTTGGCATTCCTGTCTCTGTTCATTCTTCTAGATTATATCGAGAGAACCTGTGAAAAGGAAGTGCTCATTTTCTACTCCTAATTTGGCTAGTAGATCAACAACTTTATTTCCTTCCCTTCTAATATGCTTGAAGAGGAGAGCCCTGTTGTGGAGGAGCCATTGCTCAACTTCCTCCAAGCGTGCCTCAAGCCTCCAGCTGTTGGCTATTTTTTTCGCATGAGCTCCATTAAGGAGCTGAGTGGCCATGCTGATCAAAATTTGAGAGTCCCCTTCAATTTCAAGTGGCTGCAGCCCAAGATGTTGTGCCTGGAGAAGCCCCTGCCAGAGACCTTCTAATTCGGCTAAATTGTTCATGTCCCATCCAAGGTTCTCCATATAGATTACTATGGGTTTTCCTTTATGATCTCTTATTATACCTCCGAAGCCTGCTTTACCAGGATTCCCCTTGGAGGCTCCATCAAAGTTGAGTTTGAAGGAGTTCTTTGGGGGAGGGGTCCAAGAGTCTGTAGTTTTGTCAGTTCTTGGGCTTTTGTGCACTTGCTCCTTATGGTGTAGTTGAAGTCCCCAATTTTCCTAGATAGCCTTTTCTTTTTCCAGTGTTGGAAAATCATTTGTGTCCCAGGATTGCAGAGCTAATGTCTCAGTGAGATTACGACACAAGTTCCCCCAGATGATATCTGGAGGTGTTTTCTGATCCTTGAAGATGCGCCTATTTCTTTCCTTCCAGATAGTCAAGAGGAGAAGACCTGGGATTATTCTCCAAAGTTGATTTAGGATCTCACTTTTGTAAGGATTTTTATTCCAATTCCTGATAGAGCTGATGATATCGGCCGAGGGATGACAGTTTTGTTGGCATCTAAAACTGACTTTTTCCCACAATTGATTTTCCATTGAGCATGATTTTAGGAGGTGCTGCTGTGTTTCCTCATGAATACTCCAGTTAGGGCATATGGAGGGGCCATGAAAGTTTCTTTTTCTCAATTTATCCCAAGTTAGGATTCTTTGATGCCCGAAAAGCCAGAGAAACAAAGAGACTTTGGGCCAAAATCTTGAGCTCCGAATTTTGCTTCAGAGTAGATCTTTAGGCGCAGGATCATTGCTAAGAATTTTATAGGCTTCCTGGGTAGTGAAGGAGCCTTTTGGCATGTATCCCCACCTTAGAATTTCCTTGCTGTTTGAATCTCGTATGCAACGGTTTTTGAGTTCAGAGTCTAAGGTGACCTCAATCTGCTCATCCCTGTGCCTTATTATCTGTTCTGCTTGTTTCCATTGCCGGTAACCCTGTGTTGCATTGTCAGCCCAGTGTTGCTGCACAGTTTCCATTTTCTGCAATTCCCATTCTAGTCTAGGAGGAGGTCGATATATTTTAATGAGTTTTGGGAATTGTTCCCATGAATCCGTCCAGAATCTGGCTGTGCCTCCATCCCTTACTTCCCAAAAACTATGTTTTTGAATGAGAAAATAGTGCTGCTTGGCAGCATTCCATATGAGTGAGCCTTTCTCTATTGGAGTGAATCTTATATGCTCTTCCACAGGTCTGTGGTTGGCATATTTGGCTGTCCAAATTTTTTCCCAGGGCTTGTTAAGGGTCGTGAGCCAGTTCCACCATATTTTGGCACCCATTATCGCATTGCTTTGAGCAGGATCTCGCAATCCTATACCTCCTTGTTCCTTTGGCTTGCAAACCATTGACCATGTAACCAGATCCCATTTTCGATTAGCACCCTTGGATCCCCATAAGAAGTCCCATTGTAGGGATTTAATTCATTTGAGCACCCATTTTGGCGCTACCAAGATAGAGAAAAAGTACAGAGGCATAGCTTGTAACACCGCTTTGATTAGGACCACCCTGCTGGCAATGTTTAGAGATCTGTGAGTCCAAGAGGAAAGGCGATCTTCGAGTTTTTCAAGGAGACCTTGCTAGGAAGTGTGCTTAAGGGCGGAGGAAATTAAGGGTGCACCCAAGTATTTAGAGGGCAGAGCTGCAATGGAGAAGGCTAGGATTCAGGCGATGGCCGATTTCGTGATGGGAGGGGTATGAAAGAAGAAAATCTGGGATTTGGCAGTATTGATGCACACACCCGAGGCTTCTGAAAAATCGTTCAAAAGGGATTTGAGATGGGAGGCTTCATGCACAGAAGGGTAAGAAAACACCATATTGTCATCTACAAACGGCTAATGAGTTAAAGCAGGGCAGTTTTGAACAGAGAGGCCTCGCAATAGCTAAGATCTGAGGGAAGATTTGAGATTGCGCCCCGGTCCTTCCGCCATTAATACAAAGAGGAAAGGAGATAGAGGATCTCCCTTTCTGATCCCTCTTGAGGGGCTAAAGGGACGCGAGGGAATGTCATTGATGAGAACAAAGAAGAAGGATGAGGTGATAAGACTGGAAACCCAACATATCCAAGTGGGGGAGAAACCAAAAGCAGATAGCATTTTCTGAATGTAAGTCCAGCTTAATCTATCAAAAGCTTTAGAGAGATCAATCTTGAGAATCATACCTGGTTGTTTGCTGTGCTTGATGGAATGTATGATTTTGTGAGTGAGGATGATGCCATCTAAAATTTGCCTTCCTTCAACATAGACAGATTTCTCTAGAGAGATAAGTAGGGGAATTAGCGGTTTTAATCTATTGGCTATAACTTTGGAAATAACTTTGTAGATGGCATTGCATAAGGCGATAGGGCGAAATTTGTCCGGCAAGCTGGAGTCTTCCTCTTTGGGAACAAGAGTGATAAAGGTGGAATTTAAGGAGGGGAGAAGCCAGTGCATTGAACACGATTCCTCCACCACCTGCCAGACCTCCTCTTTTATTAGATTCCAGAATTTATGAAAGAAGGTGGTCGTGAAGCCGTTTAGACCGGGAGCCTTGCCATCTTTGAGCTGCTTCATAGCTAGATCCACCTCCTGTCGCGAGACCAGGCGTAGCAGGAGTTGATTATGCTCGTCAGTAACTAGCTTAGTAATGTTCTAAGTGATTTTTTCGATGGCTGGCATTATGTCCTGAAGAGGTTCTTGGTGCACTGTGTTGAAGTGATTGATGAATGCTTGCTCTATCTCTGCATGGTCTTCCACCCTTTCCCCTGCTTGATTTTTGATGAAGGAGATTGTATTGTGCATTCGTCTTTGAATGGTGGATCTGTGAAAGAATTTAGGGTTTCTTTCACCCTCCTTCAGCCATTTGATACGAGATTTTTGCCTCCACAAGATTTCTTCCTGCTTAGCTCTTTCCTCCAGTTGAGTTTGCAATTGCTTTTCCTACTCCCTTGTTTGTTCCATATACCCTTACGTAATGATATGTTGTTGAAGATTCTTCATTTCTTTGTGAAGGTTTTGTTGTGCTTGGAAGATGTTTCCAAAAGTGGCGTGATTCTAGCCCTTGATATGTCCTTTGAGGAATTTGAGATTTTGCTGGAACTGGAACATTATTGACCCTTCTGGCAGCTTGTACCCTTTCCAAAGAGAGCTAATGAGTTCATTGAAAGCGGTATGAGTTAGCCGGAAGGCTTCAAAATGAAAAGGATAGCGTGAGGAGTTTCCTGGTCTTTGCCATTGGAGTGAGATCGGCCAATGGTCAGACCCAGTAATGGGGAGAATAGAAGATGAGAGATCTCCACCCAGGTAGACTGCATTATCTAAAATTATTAATCTATCTAATTTATAGGCTACATGCTGCCTACCTGCCCTTCGATTGCTCTAGGTGAAGACCCCATTGCTAAATTGCATATCTATCAGTTGCTGGCCTTGTATGAAGTCTTTGAAAAAACTGCTTTCTGGTTCTAGCTTGGCCCTTCCTCCCATATTTTCCTCCAACTTGGTGATCATGTTAAAGTCACCTCCTAAAATACAAAGGGGATGGGTTCTTTCAATATTGAGCATTCCTATCGTTTCTACAATAGTAGTCTTGCTTGCTGCTTCCTAAGGGAAGTAAAAATTTGTGAGGTGTCCATGAATGTTTGTTCCAATAATATGGAATGTGGCCTGTATCAAGTGGTGAGAGCCATGAAAATCAAAGAGATAAATGGCCTGAGTGTTCCAAGCAATGGCTAACCCTCCAGATGCTCCCGAAGCATCCATAGTGACTGAATGGCAACCCGGCCAGGCTTTGGAGAGAATATTACCAAGCGTGCTACTATTGCATTTAGTTTCTTGCATGAAAAAGATATGAGGGTGCTCCTGCTTTACCATATTTTTTATCATTCTGATTTTCCCGGGACTGTTAAGTCCTCTTAGGTTCCATGAAGTGAACTTCATGATTCACTATTTGGGAGAGGTTTGTAGTGCTTGGTCAACTTTGCATATCTGCCTAAATCTACCAGGATTTTTCCCACTATAATTGTTCTTTCCAGATCTGTTTTCCTTCCTCTTTTCTTGGAGTCTTTTGGGTTTTGGTTGTCGTCCCATCTGCTGCCTGGTTGTATTCCCAGTTCTTTCTGATGGAAAGCTCTGGAGATAATAACCTCCATTGTTTCTAACTGGTGCTATGGAATCTTGTCAAATTATTTCCTCTTACAAGCCTGTTCGAGCTCGAGGATATCAAGCCCTCTTAGGTCAATGCTTTCCGGTTCCTCTTCCATTTGTTGAGCTTGATTGCTTCCTTTAGAGGGATGATTGGGTATGCAATCCACATCGATTCCGTTAGGTTTCCAGTCTGGGTATTTTAGAGGAGCCTCCAGGAGACCAATCTGAATCCCTTTAGACAGAGGATAGCTGGGCGAATCGGGTGGCAGGGGTGGGGAGGTCGGTTTGATAGACTGGGGCTCAATTGAATCAGCTTGAGGGGAGATTTCCAGCTTAGTGGCTAAAGCCTCAAAGCTGTTGCTGGTAGAAGGAATGGAGGCATCATCAGAGATGGATCTTTTCCCATTTGAGGATTTCTTATGGGATCTCCTACGACTGGTTACTTTGGTGAACCCTTCAGGGACCAAAGTATCCTGTGGGTCGGTGGTTGGTGGTTTGGCATTGAGCGGGCAATCTCTGAAGAGATTCCCATGAAGGTGGCATTTGCGACAATGAAAGGGTACATGTTCAAAGTCTAGGGGTTGGATCCATTCAAAGTCATCATGAAAGAGGCTTACCGAGTCAGGGAGAGCCTTGTCCAGGCTCATGTATACACAGATGCAAGCATAGGAGGTGTAGCGACGAATATTTGTTTCCTCCGCAATTTTGATGAACTCCCCCAGCCCCTTGCCAATGTCTGTAAGGGATTATTCATCCCAGTACTCCAGAGGTAGCGAGTACATTCTGATCCAAACCGGAGCCCAGCTGAAATCCTCCTTGTCTGGGTTGAACCTTTCCACCCAATCTCTCAGGTATAAGCCTGCTGAGTTAAAGAAGTAGGGTCCTTCATCTAGTACCCTATTTCGATCCTCAAGGCAGTTAAAGATAACATTAAAGAATCCCTTGGGTCCAAGCTGAAGAGTGGTGTGCCCCTTGGGCTTTGATTTTGCTGCAATCCATCCCTGCTGCTCTTTTTCGGTAGGCCAGAACCTTATAAATTTACCAATGAGTGTGTGATCTCGCATGAACTGGATTTTTCCATTGATACTGTGGCTAAGAAGCTCATTTTTTTGTATTTTTGCTGCTATCGGTTTGCAGGTGGATGACTTAACGGTGTGGGTCTCTTTTATCTCTGGGTGTTCCTCCTGAGCTTCACTTTTCTTTTCATTCATGTCTTTTGTCATGTCATGCTCCCGATTGTCCGGTGCTTCACCATGTGATGGATCCGCTGCAAAGCTTTGCGAATGCTCCATGGAAATTTGCTTTTTGTTTCTTGAGGGGGAAGATTGTGCGTCCCCCCCCCCCCAAGCGAGCATGCCATGGCAGGTGTACTAGGACCTGTTCACGCTGAATAGGTAAGAGCGGGCCTGATCGATGCAGAGAGTAAGCAATGTCAGTCGGTGCAGTTTGCAGAAGGTCTACAAAAACCCTATAGTAACTAATATTTATTAATATACAAAAATAAGGTTAATATAATAAGTATAATTATATGAATAAAAAATAATATAAATACTATTATATATATAACTATTAATAATGAGAAATAGTTAGTTTTAACAAAATATACTTAATAGTTATAAATGTGGTTTGTGAATGATATATCTATGATATTATATCGACCCCACTAACCATTATAGTTGTAAATATGTTTTGTATACGCTTTGATTTATATCAACCAAATATACTTATTTTAGTTGATTTATTTTTTAATATATTTTATATGAAGCATAATTTTTAAACGTTATGTTTGATAACATTACATTTCTAAACACATTTTCGTTATTTATAAACAAATTTTGGTTGTGTAGATGATTGAGCCATGTGATTTAAGTTCAATGTTTTTATGCATTTAATATTTATCATTATAATGTGAGCAATATATTTAAAATAAAGAATTTAAATGTGAGTATTATATTTTAAATAAAAATTAAAAGTAGAGTTGATATTTTATATTTAAATTTTTTAATAAGTGTTGAAAATTTTATAATTTAAATATTGAATTAAACAAAACTAAGGGTATTCTAAAATATAAATTTATGAATTGGATATAATACTATAACATACACCATTAAATTCACAAGGAAATGTAAGGAGTTAAAAACTTTTATACAAGTTACTCATCATTACATAGAATGCTTAACAGTTCATAGTGTAACTTTAGAAATGAGAATAATAAACTCCTTAACCATTAACCACCTCCATTACAATACATTAACATAATATTGTATGATGTAACCTTCCACTCATTTCATTATTCATTTATTCATCACATACTTGGCATTATGAACATCATAACAAGAAAGGAATCAACATCATCATCTTGACACAATAATCAATCACATCATTGAACACCAATATACCCTGGAAACCCCGTAGGGCGGAAACCAACAACGTTTAATTTTATTATTAAAAGCTTGTGAGGGTGATCAGCCCTCACTCAATGGCTTATAAGGAGACCATCCCTTAACCATCATTTATAAATCTTACAAGGAAATATACAAATAACTAGCTTAAATCCATTACAATAAATATGATACCATTTACCCTCTGGTCTTCATATCTTCATATCTTGATGGCATTGATGTACCTACAATGGTCCATCATACAATGGATCATCTGGCAATTCGTACTCATCTACATGAACCATAATCATTTTCCTGCCACCAGGTGAAGCATAATATTTCCTTTATACATATCACCATCATACCCTGCTAATGTTACCTTCAACATACATTGATGTCAAGATTCCTATAGTATAATAAATCATTTCACATATCTATACTATAGTAGTTTCTCCATCTACTCATGTATATTCATGACATGCAAGTAAATTTCTTGACATTCTCCCTTTAACAAAACATACCTTAGATGTGTTGGTTATAAGTCATCACATTAACTAATGTTTCCATCGCATAAGCACTGCAAGATAATAGCTACGTCTCCCCAGCATACATTTAGAATAAACTGATACTTAGTTATGATACTCATGCATGCAATTTACATAATTTAATCAAAATAGCTAACCCTTGAACTATTACTTTTATTACATGGATTGCAATCTAACATATCAAATGTTGCTCCCATGCATGAAAAGGCATATAGATTTCAAAAGAGTCTCCAACTAAGCACGTAGCTTCCTTCACGAGTATTCCCAAAGGAAATCTCAATGCTAGTGAGCATGTAAACATATGCTTTCATTTTGTAAAACTATGAAATTAAGAATATAAATACATGTCTTATTTTTCAAAGATTATACTAGACAATCATTTCCAATATAGTATAGCACGACATTCTATCTTTCCCACCTACAAATATTTATATTCTTTCCAATGAAAGTTATTACTTATGTTGCATGCGTATGCATGATTTTCTTCCAAAAATCCGTGGATTTATTACAATAACCGTTCTTTACTAACAACATGGTAATCTATTCATGGAATTATGAATTAACGAATATTCACAAACACCATGGTAATCTACCCATGGTTTTATGAAACAATTAATCTCTATCAACACCATGGTAAACTACCCATGGATTTATTAATTCATTAATATCTACCACTATCCTAGTAAACTATTCATGGATTTATGAAACTATCCATGGATTTATTAATTCATTACTATTTACAACATGGTTAATGAATATAAATCTAATAAAACTTCTCTTTTATTCTTCATCGCACATGAAGATATTTCAAGAGTTACTCTCTTTAATCTATTCAAGAAAGTACCTTGGATTTGTTCTCATTTCCTAAACTAAATGAGTACAAAATCCATTTTTAAATAAAGATCATGCATCTTCTATTTTCCTGCATATACCATATTATGTAGATAGTTATATTAAAGAGCTACCACTTTAATATATTCAAGAAAATCTCTTTTAAAATATAGAGCATGCATATTCTATTTTCTTGTTATACAATGTTATATAAATATTGATATTAAAGAGTTACCCTCTTTGAATCTATTCAAGAAAATCTCTTTTAAAAAATAAAACATGCATATTCTATTTTCTTGCTTATACCATGAATTTAATATGCATGTCTTTCAATACCATAATAATTATTTATATGCAAACTATTGTTTCAAGAAAAGAATGATAAGAATACTTATCTCTTAAAAACACATTGGTCAAACCAGAATTTAGAGGTGCATTGTCCTCTTTTCACGGTATCCTTACTCTACTCCATACTCTACTGAACTATAGGTAAGTATATAATGAATGATAGGTTCAAGGAAAGAACTACCTCTCTCTTGCCAACGCTTTCGAAAGGAGGCACACTGCCTTGACAACTAACGTTGTCGCATTGGTACGAAAGCCATGTATAAGGGTTTGGAGGTCCTTCGACTGGATGAACACTCCGTTACATATGAATTTCAATGGTGGAACCTTTAAATACTAGTTGAACCCCTATATTGTTGTATCGGGAGGAGGAAACCTCAATATTTTCGACCTCTGCAACCCAATGGAGACCCACCCATCACCATCCTCCATCATATCACTCCATGGTCATTATCCAATGCATTCGCCTTAATATGCTCCCAGCTTTTCCAATTTGAAATTGTGTGGCAACGAGTCATGTCTAAATTAGTTGTCTAGGTTCCAAGTAAATAAAGAATAACAGGTCGTTACCAAGAATTATTTTTACATTAACCGAATCTTGATTTTCTTGGTTTGAACAGTTAAAGATAGTAACATAATAATTATTTTCCAAGAGTACGTGTGTTACATACCCCCCCTTGAAGAGAACACTGTCCTCAGTGTGCTTCTCTCACTGAAACTTAAACTTATACTCATGATATACTAATATAAACAACCCAAAGGGGGTCATTCCCCTTCACAATGAAACACTTTCGTTTCCTTTAAATGCCATTAATTGAAAAGATAATGTTCTTATCCATATTCATAAGCATGTATAGCGCAAAGAATATTTCATTTCCATTTCAATTTGCTCATACCTTATTCAATTAATAAAAATATAGAAAAATCTCTATACGATCTTACCATTATTTACCAATTACTATTGGAATAAATGATGGATTTTATGCAAGCTCTCTGAAAATGGTTGAACAACCCATCAACACTCCATCGAAAGAGCCTGTAATGTATGACTAATAATTCATTGACATTAGTCACATAGTTTCAATCAAATGAAAATACTTGCAACTATCAAACGTTATTGAAATATAAAGAGATGTTTTAATCAAAGTACTTCCATAAGTACTCAGAGAGAACCAATCCTATCATCAATACATCACGTGCACACTGTCTTAGCTCCTGCTAAATACATCCACACAGTACTTCAAAAAGTACTCAGAGATCACCTAGCTCTCTGATCATATCAATGGTCAATCCATGAACGATAGGCATATCCTACCATCTGCTCATAGATTCAAAAAAATTAGTAATAATATAAATGAACTTATACATTCAGTAATTCATTTTCTGAGCGCTAATCTCCTTTTCTCTTTATATCTACATAGGATATTTACACAATCTTATAAAACTTCATTTTAATACAACACATAAATATTTACTTAAATTTTTCCACTATGAGAACCAAGATGGTAAACAAAATGCTCCTCCTAACCCATAGGAGTTGGTTTCCACAACCAAATCCAATCATTTTTCACATCCAGATAGTCAATCTTTCCACACTAAAAAGTCTTTATACTTATCTGGAAATTTAGTATTTCAAGTTGTGGTCCTTCCAACTATCAAGGGAGGCTATTACATCCTCCACTTTCCCCCTAGTTCCAAAATCTGGACGGTGCCACGGGTTTATAGTGGAAAGAATTCTCTTTCTGCTATGACCTCTGGATGGCCAATCCAATCAAACTCAGAAATTCTGGATTTACAAGGGTTGTTGTGAGTTATTTTCATTCGATCACAACCAGCTTTAGAAAATACTCCCCTTACCATTTTTCACAGAACGCCTACTCCTCTGGGATTTAGCTTTATCCTCAGAGGAGTAGGTAACTATATTTCCAGCTCTCTCCAACCACCTCCTATTCTTGGAAACATTTTTACCATCGGCTTAAAAAGGTTTTCTTCTCATTAATTAATTTTAGCAAGTTAAATAATTTGCTTTATCAATAGTGATGATTTAAGTTTTTCTTGCTAGATAAAAGAAAATTAAATCAATTTTCTTTAACTAGTTAATACTAGTTAACTTTAATGAAGCTATCACAATTTCCCCCCTAGAAGTAACATACATGTGTTGTACATTATTATTTCCGAAATAAAAAAACCATGCACCTTAAAACATGATACTTTCACATTTACTGTTGCAATTCATATTGCAATGTTTCTAATGTTTTATTTTCACAAATTTTTTTTCTCCATTAAGCTACCCATGCTTACTATAAGAAACAATGCTAATCGTAAATATGCATTTCTCAAGCATATGTTATCTTACGCAATCATTTTAAGTTCCTGCATGAAATGTTTTCATGCATACAATTTCATCATGCATAAAAGTATATACAAATATCCATTAATGTGTATGTGTCAATAACGATTAAGGTATGAGTGCAAACATTTCCAATTCCCATAATGTTCTATTCCAACAAACTGACACAGGAAGTAATTATCATAATCACTTGTTCACAACTTTCAATTAGCTTTAGTCAAAATCGATTCATGCATATAAATTTCATTAGTTATTCATTCATAAATAATCAATGCATCCATGACACGAGTCACTCTAAAAGTATTCATTCCATGCCACTAATAATCTTAATGCATTCATGATGACTCATGCAAAAACTAGTCAGTCAACTAGTCATTTAGTTAAGTCTCACAACTTGACCCATTAAGAGGTTTTATTCAATTTAATTTTAACACTCTATCATCTTATATAAGTATTTTCCTCATATTTTTCATTCATGCATTAGTTTCACACACCATCACTATACACATTCATCTTTTTAAAGTAGTGCATGGTAACTTTAGAAATTTTATTGCATGCAAAAACAATTACTTCTTTTCAAACTAAAATGAAAGGTAACTATTTTTCTTTCATTTTTTTTATACTTTCTTTCCTAAAGAAATAAAGCATAATACACATATTAGTCTCATATGCATATTCTTATTCAGAAAAAATATATTATAATAGCATGTACTTTTTTTAAGAATTCTCTTAAATGGAAGCTAATCTCATGCAATGCCATGTATATAACAATTCATTTTTAAAGGAAATCAACATGCATATGCATAGACTTCTTAAAATAAAATAAAATAAAATACTTATCATTATTTCATTTGAAGAACTTCTCTCCCTACTATAGTACTCATCCCCATCAGGAAATTCACATTTCTCCTCTACAACAATGTTTTCTTTTAGAAGCATCGACAAGATTTTTTTAGCATGATTAGATAAAGCCTTAATCAATAAATAATAAATCTTTGAGTGATCGTTTAACACCTATTAATGTGCATATATGAGATGTGAATACAATGTCACAACATGCTTTCTTCTAACATCTCTACATTAGTGTAAGTAAGTAATTATCAATTCATGTCAAATAACTCCCAAATTATTATGAAATTTTTCACACATGCACACATTCGTACAAAAAAGATCACTATATCTATTCACAAATTTCTTTAATGGGAAATGACACAATGTGCATTTTCTTTACTTAAACTTTTACAAAATACCCACCACTTCAGCTTTTGCCTTTGGAGCATGCAAATATAATAAATCTAACACATTGGCTGTTGTTCCTGTGCATACAATGCACAAAGATTATAATCTTAATTTCCCAACAGAGTACTTAACATAATCGAGTAGGAAAAATCATGATTCCTCTTCGAGGAAATATAACATAATAGTTATTATAGCATAAAGTACTCACAACTCAATAGATCTTCTATCCATGCAAAGAACCGTGTTCCTCTATGATTCTACATGCAAGTTGCTCATGATTTTCTTCCAATAATTTACCATAGATAGCCTCTTTTATGGATAAAAAATACGTAACACTAACAAGGTTAACTTAACCTTTAATATACCTAAATCAAGAAGTTGACATAATCCATCTAGCAATGTAGTATATTCAAGAGGTTATTCTCTTTAGCCTATATTTATTTTTAAGAAAATAACCTGGATTCCTTATCATTTGACACATCAGTACGAAATCCCTTTTAAAATAAAACAAGCTTCCTATATTTTCTTAAATAAGATATATATAAAGGCAAGCAAGTTTACTTATTTATGTTTTACTACTGCTCAAACCTTTCAAGATACATACTAGTAATATTTGCAAGAACTCACATGGGTTCTACTCAACAAATCTAGCAAAGTAGTTTGGTCTTTTACCATGGTATATCTATAGGAATAATATATTTCTAAAACATTAACATAATAGAAATCTTTTCAAGAACTTACATTGTAAGTTTGCCTTTACGTACATGGAAAAGATATATCCTTTTTAAAGAAACTATAACTTCATTGCTATTTACTTTGTATGCATTTTATTTTCCATAAATGAAATAACTATTGTTTCAAGAAAAGAAAGATAATAATTCTTATCTCTTGAAACTCTTTATTCAACTTGGATTAGAGATGCAATGCCTTCCTTCACATATGTGCATTTCATCTCGAATCTCTCAATTTCATTTTTCTTAACAAATCCCAAAGGCACCAGTGTTGCAACCTTTAGCTCTGGTACCACTTGTAACATACACCATTAACATCACAGGGAAATGTAAGGAGTTAAAAAAATTTATACAAGTTACTCATCATTACGTAGAATGTTTAATAGTTCGTAGTGTAACTTTAGAAATAAGAATAGTAAAATCCTTAACCATTAACCACCTCCATTACAATACATTAACATAATACTTTATGATGTAACCTTCCACTCATTTCATTATTCATGTATTCATCAATTACTTGGAATTATTAACATCATAACAAGAAAGGAATGAACATCATCACCTTGACACAATAATCAATCACATCATTGAACACAAATATACCCTAGAAACCTCGTAGGGTGAAAACCAACAAAGTTTAATTTTATTATTAAACACTCGTGAGGGTGATCAACCCTCACTCAATGGCTTATAAGGGAGACCATCCCTTAACCATCATTTATAAATCTTACAAAGAAATATACAAATAACTAGCTTAAAGCCATTACAATAAATATGATACCATTTACCCTCTGGTCTTCATATATTCATATCTTGATGGTATGGATGTACCTACAATGGTCCATCGTACACTGGATTATCCTGCAGTTTGTACTCATCTGCATGGACCATAATCATTTACCTATCACCAGGTTAAGCATAATATTTCCTTTATACATATCACCATCATACCCTACTGTTGTGGAGGTAAATCCCCTCTGTGGATAGAGGTGATCCCTACTAGCCCAGATCGGGTCTAGCAACAATCGTAACACGCTACGATGCAAGTTCCTAATTGCAATAAACCAAATTACAAAGAAGGCCTGCCTCAAGTCCAAAGCTACCATTTGTAGAAGAGATGATGCTCCTGTTTCCTTGCTCCAGCAGATCACAATCCTCTCGCTCGCCACAATCGAACACCTGCACACACAAGAAACACGACAAACACAAGCGTAAAACCCGATATATGCAATTATGTATCAGTCAGAGAAGACACAACTCATGATCATAATGAACAATAAGAGTGGAACCATAACCAATAGTTTCTTATCATTAATTCATACAAAGGAAAATACAACCTGGCTCTGACACTGAACCTTCCTTCGGTGGGTCGTCAGCAAAATACATCTCGGTAAAGCTTGTCGGGAATGGGGACAAGCCTCTCTCTTAGATCGTCAATCTCCTTGCTACTGATTTGGCACTATGAGGACTATTGCAACATTCTTTAGGCTATGAAGGCTCTTGGAGATTCTTTGAGATTAGCTTGCAAAGGGAAATGGAAAGCTTATATAGATGGTGGAAGGGGAGTTGGTATCCCTAAAATCATGGGATTGGCCCTATCCTCAAGGAAGCTTCCATGAGAGGTGCCAAACTACTTCCTCTACATGGAAATCCGGAGCTAAACGTCCCAACTCAATTTGGAGACTAGTTCAGGGGTTGGTTGGATTCAATCTTCTGCCATTTATTTTTAAAAAACACCCTTTATTAAGCCTGGTGCAAGTGTGACTCTGAGACAGAGCACCAATTGGTGCGCCCTCTTTGGAAGATTTCCCCCATTGGCACGAGTATAACACTGGCTAGTCGCACCAAGGATGAAAAGGCTATTTTTAGGATTTTTCACAAGGATATGTCTTCAAGGGAATGAAATTCCATGTCTAGGGAAATTTCATGAAAGTTTTTTTAGATCATGTCACTGCTCACAGGTCACGGAATAAGCCCTCCAATGTGAGGGATGGGGAATTGCAGGGATGGTGACAAATTGCTGTGTAATATATGCCCCCTAAAGCATGAGGCCCGAAAGAGAGAGAGGGGTGAAATGCTTTATGAGAATGTGTCCAACTGAAAACACTGCCGTTGGAAAACCTACGTAGAGAAGTACAACTGATATCTCAAATACATGATATATATGTGGTATGGGCACAGCCATCCATAGTAGAGTATAAACGAATCCAGATCTAAGGCATGGACGCAGCCATCCAATAAGGACCTATAAAGAGACTCAGGTATGGTCGCAGCCATCCAATCAGTGAGTCATGTAACCAATTATAATAATCCACAAAATCGCAGCCTGGATTCCAACAGAAAAAATCCAGGGTCTTGCGCTCCAACTCGACTCGAACAAAGTACAAGTTCAAGCATACGAATAAATGAGCTAAAGTCAAACATGCAAGAACATCGCCTGATTACCAGCCAATGATGAAAGTTGTTAACAGACGCGACAGGTACCACTAATAATGACATTGGCCCTCAAGGTACTATAGGTAAATCTACGGCATGTGAATCAGTGAGCTGGCGTCTAACACCCATAGAATTACTCAATCGGAAGCCAATGATGAAAACCTCACGTTGAACATGAAGAACCTGCCACTGAGGCATGCAGGCTCCAAGGTACCAGAAGGGAGTCTCTAGATCAGCTTCCTGGATAATGAGTTGAAGTCGATAGGAAGTGACCTTGATCGAAGGTGGGCCATAGTGTTTCCCACATCATCGACGTGAGATAGAGGAACATAATGTCTTCGTGAATCAGGATCAGATGAGAATCAGAGGAAGGTTGAGATTTTGCAGAGGCCAACTTCTCTTGAACATATCGGCGGTACGACAGTGGATCTGGCAGTATTTGACATTAAAATATCAGAGGTCATGGTGACGAGGCAAAAATCAAATGAGAGGTCAAAAAGGATTACCCAAACCCACGAAGGCAAGTGAAAAAAAGAGATGAGATGTCCCCAACCCGACACGAATGCAGACAAGTGCCATGTTCAAGAGCGACATACTACCGACACGACAATGATGCCAGTTCCATTTTTCCCCACCATTTCTGGCGAGTACCTCTTTATTTTTACACAAGCTTGAAGAGGATGCCATATGCTTGTCATATAAGTTTGTCCTTCAGACAAACCCAACCTATTACATTTAATGAGCCCTAGGAAGGAGAAACTTGAATAACGTCATGATTGACAATTTTTTATGTCATTTAGGTTTAACGAGTCTGAAAAGGGGAGAACTTGGTGTCTTTTCATGTTTATAGAGTTTGAAAAGACAGTAGAAAAGTAAACTCCAATGGTCCCTTTTTTTAAATAGTTCGCCAGATCCGAAAAGGTAGAAAGCTATGTCTGAGAAAAACTCCTAGTCACGATAGGCTAGGGTATTCCTTTTTCGTAAGTAATCTATCCCAGCCCGAAAAAGGGGTAAACGTATACTAGGTAGATGTCGTTTCGGGGCCACTTTAATGAGATCGAAATGACAAGGGACTCGACAATATTTTCATGTTTAGAGAGTCAGAAAAGAGCTGAAAGATGACTCCTCCTGAAGGAACGAGTGGTATTAAGGGTAGCAACTAGTTCCAATAATGGAGGAACTGCTCAGAACAAGTAAAGGTTAAGAGGTTGGCTAACAAGACCACTCATCACAGCACTTCCTCAGGAATGGGTAAAACAACCAAGTGAAGGCATATAATTGGCCAAGAAGATAATGATGATGGAGTGATAAAACCAAGGCTCATCTAGTAAAAACAGGCTGATAAAATGACAATCAAAAGAAGTGAAATGGGAAAGGTTTCATTTTTACACAAGCTTGAAATCAGGAAACTCTACTTGAAGTTGGTTTCATTTTTACACAACCTTGAAACAAAGATAAACTATGCTTGAAATTAGTTTCATTTCTACACAAGCTTGAAATGGAAATAAACTATGCTTGAAAAAGTAAGCATGCCCCCAGCATGGTGACTCAATTAAAGTTGCATGCCCCCCAAGCTTCAATCCATATGAAAGGCAGATGGAGTGAAGGTTCAATTTATGAGATCAAGAGAAAGACTCGATTGGGATTTTACGAGATCTTATCAAAGACTCGAATTGAACGGGAACGTGTTTCATTGTTTTAACGAGGTTGACAAATTAAAAGAACTATCCTTAGGACACCTTGTTTCATGGTTTAAGGAGCTTGGCACAAGACAAAGAACTATGCTCCGAACACCCTTGTTTCATTTTTTAAGGAGCTTGACACAAGACAAGGAACTCTGCTCCGGCAACCTTGTTTCATTTTTTAAGGAGCTTGACACAAGACAAGGAACTCTGCTCCGACAACCTTGTTTTATTTTTTAAGGAGCTTGACACAAGACAAGGAACTCTGCTCCAACGACCTTGTTTCATTTTTTAAGGAGCTTGACACAAGGAAAAGAACTACGCTCTGACCAACCTCATCATAATGAACAAGAATTCATGGCTTCCAAGAGTTCCACTCCCAATGGAAGGAAAACATCCTGGAAGTCAAGACCCAATGCTCCCAGCATCTGATGCACAACGACACTATCACTGGGTACAAGCATGGGGTAGGTACAACATAGTTGACCTACGGTGAGGCAGATACAACAGGTGGATAAAAACCAGGAAGGGATGATGGCGGGCCAGTTTCCATATCACGAACGAAGAACGAAAGCTGATCAATGGTCACGATCCATCCTTCATGTGGAAAACAGACCACATGAAAAAGGGAGGAGACAAGCGCTCCCATGGCATAGGTGTAATCATGCCCCAAGAGAAGATTGAAATCCAAAGGGCTTGGAAAAACCATCAAATTTATATGGACGGTTTTACCTACCAAAGTAACAGGTAACCTTGGAAGGATCCCTAACGGTTGACTCGTTCTTCTGTTAAATGCCAACAGATTCTTCTTAACAGGCACAAGCGATGGTGAACCAAACACTTGCCAAGTAGTTGAGGATAGAACACTAATAGATGTGCCTTCATCTATAATGGTGTTGGGTACGACCAGACCAGAAGCCTGTACTGTGATCTCGAAAGTCATATAAGACGGAAGGCGGTATCCTGCAAATCGACTCCAATCGAAGGAAGCGACGAAACTACTTGGAGGGGCTACCATCGAACTAAGAGGGTCTTCCCCTGGTGTTACGGAAGAAGGAGCACCCTCCACAACTTCCATCTCGAAGGTGGGAGGAGTATCCTCTAAGACCTCTATCATGGGAGGCAAAGGAGAAGCTTCTTGAGGTATGGGGACAGGAGAATCTTTCTCCAAGCCTGAGGAATCTGAAGAAACCAAAAGGACATGGGGGGTGGGAGGTCCACTCTCAACAGAAAATACCTGGTGCACCGTAGACGGGGCCAGTTCAACTGATCCCACGACCAATGGCTGGTTGGGAACAGATTCCTGAATTTGAATTTTCGAGGGAGCAGGATCGACCAAGGATGACTCTTGGCCAATGGTGCCATCGACTAGTGGAGGACTCAAAGAAAGTTGTTTGTAACCAGCGGGAAGGCATGGTGTAGAAACAGTCGAGTTGTCCAACACTCACTTGGCTTCATCCATATAAGAACAAAGGTGAATGGCATGGTGCCCTTCACACAACTTGCAGGGGTTAGTAATATTACCCTGCTTCTTAGGAGCCTTACCAACACCAGTTGAAGACGTGCCTCCAACTTGACTCCCGGAATCCAAAGGCAACGGCGGATGACCATTGGACCATTCTTCAAGCACCTTGGGAATGCCATGGCAATCTCGAAGGAGATGGTATCCCGTGCACAACATGCAAGGAAACTTGACTTTCCGTGGAGGGTTGGAAGGTTTATCAAGAGGAGATGTTTTGGAGGCATTAGATACAACCTTAGCCTCTCTCTTATATGACTTATTCTTCTTCTTCTTCTTCTTCTTCTTCTTAGCCACCTGATTACTCGAATCCAGACTTTCACCAGGTGAAGTAGAAGAGCAGGATGCAGAAACAGGCGAAGAAGGGGAGAGGTCCACCTTGAAATCAACATGATTTTGTTCAAGCGGAGGAATTGATTGACCAGTAGCTGAGACATTTGGGACCACAGAGGTTAAAAACAACGAAACAGGCAACCCAACAGTTAACCCAGGAAGGGACAACGTTGCCATATAAGGAGCACCAACATTTCCAAAAGGAGGAAGAGGACCAGGATTCCCATCAGAGGGGATTCCTTGGTTGGTGAACTCCGGAAAAGTTGCCATCAGAAACGATCTTGAGAACAACACCCTAAGGAAACTAACTTTAACCAGAAATATTTCATGGGCAATTAATTTTTAAAACATTGAAACAAAATTCTATCGTTTCATCTTTTAAGAGTCGAGAAACAGGCAAAAGGTGACTCTATCGCTTTCATATTGGAAACAAGCGTGAAAGGACAAGTGCTTGATGATATTTTCAAATTTAATGAGTTAGAAAATATCAAAATGACTACTCAGGAATTCTAGGCAAAGGGTGTACCAAATAACCGTGAACTGCAATATACACCTCGGTTTCAAAATGAAAGAGAAATCAACCAAGGACTTGACGTACGTGTAGGCAATCTCCCCGAATGCTGTGTCTGATGTATCACAGGTATAGGGCAGTAGAATCAGCTTCCTATGGATAAAGGATAGTAACCTAGTGCGGTCTCCCTTTATATATGCGACGGTACAGGGAGCATAAGTCCGTACTAGTGCTATCTAAAGACAAGAGGCAAATGACAGCTACTAGGTTTAAAGACGTCGTAACACGTCTCTAGCCTAGACCTCTAAAAATGTTTCGTTAGGTTTCAATGCTTCCTTAAGGTAAATTAAATAAATTTTATGGTTGATCTTCAATTATGTCTCAGTTTCAGGGCCCTACCACATGTTATGTCTCAAAATCTCCTAAATGCAGCTATATGAGAAAAGAAAACTTTTCAATTCAATGAATGCTATCTAGTTAAGGGAAGATCTTCAAACAATGATGCGACATAAAACAACACTGCAAACGAAATATTTTCCAAAATAGATGACTTTCACTATCCAAAAGTAATTTCAAACATTCAACGATGCGAATAATGCAATGTAAACTACGCAAAATCATTTTTTCAAAAACTATGCAATTGTAATCTATGCACAATTTCCTTTTTTTCTTTTTGAATGATAAGAATGCACTCAATGCATTTTTCGATGAAATGAGAATCTACTTAATGCATGATTTTAATAAAAGAAAATTCAATCAAAGCGATTTCTAGTTTTTGATCATTAAACAATGTAATCTAAGTGCAATGAGGGATCTCAAAAAAATACTTTTCAATGCAATGTGATCTAATGCATTTTAAGGAAAAGAAAACTATGAGACGAAGACTAAAAGAACAAAAATCTTCTTAATGAAGGATGAATGAAAAAGAGATGTAAAAAAACACTAAGAATGCAATCATTGTTTCAAACACTTCGTAACGAAATCCCTCAAAAGGCAACAAGACATATGAGGTCAAACACAAAGAGGACTTCCAAAGCAAGAGATCAAAACAAGGCATTCATTCCCTTTTACATCAAACAATCATGGAAATAAGGCATTTCAAACAATGAGCAATGTAATCTATGCTCATACAGTGAAAAGACCAGAAGCGAGAGACACAATGGTGAAGGATTTAGGGAAAAAATCTCAATTTTCACACATCCTGAAATTGGCACGACTTTATCATTGACAACTAGCACCAACTGGCGCAGCTTGCTCACTAAGAACTAGCGCCAATGGCAAATTGGCATGGGTTGCTAGCTGACAACAAGCGCCAATGCTTGAAAATGAAAAAACAAATAATTTCTCCCAACCAAGACCAAACTCACCACTTCAAGCAGAATCTCCAAGACTGAAATGAACCATGTAATCTAGGCTCAAAGCAAGACAAAGCGGAATTTGAATGAAGAAGAAGCCAATCACTCAAATAATGCAATAAAATGATATACAACCACCAAACGAATGCAGAGAAGCAATCACAAAGTTGACTGAACAAATAGAAACCACAAACTCCCATGGGAGGCTCAACACATAATAGCACCTAGATGCCCTAGGGCTAGAATGTAAAATCGATAGAAACGAGCAAAAAACCAAAGGATGAAGGTCACAGTCAGTCAAACAAGGCTCCAGAACACTCAAGCAGTCGAAGAAATGAAACCAAAATCATAGATCAAGCTCAGAAAGCTCAGAACAGAGAAAACTGTAGCACCTTCAAGATTGGCGTGACTGTCAGGCTGAAACTAGGGCCATAACAGGAATGGCGCGGGTAGTAAACTAGAAACTAGCACCAATTGGCGTGACTGTTAGGATATTAAGTGTGCCAGTCAATTTTGATATGAAAAAATAAAAATAAGCAATCCAAGAAGTAGACCAGTGATGTTCGAGCTTAAACCAAAAGCCAAACTCACAAAATGAGCTAGCCAAAAGAGTTGATCAAGCAAGCAAAGTCAAGAATCGACTGAAAGACAAGACAATACTCCAAGTGTTCAGTTCATAAACTAAGCTGGAGATTGATTGAAGCAGCATTGATCTACTTCGCTAATGCAGAGAAAGAGCGTTTCGAAGGCTATCTGGCTAACTCCAGGCTCCGTCTGTAGTTTATAAAGAAAACAACAAGCTAAATCCCCAGTGGAGTTGCCAATTTGTTGTGGAGGTAAATTCCCTCTGCAGACAGAGGAAATCCCTACTAGCCCAGATCAGGTCTAGCAACAATCGTAACACGCTATGGTGCAGGTTCCTAATTGCAATAAACCAAATTGCGAAGAAGGCCTACCTCATGTCCAACGCTGTCGTTTGTAGAAGAGATAATGCTCCAATTTCCTTGCTCCAATAGATCACAATTTTCTCGCTCACCGTGATCAAACACCTGCACACACAAGAAACATGACAAACACAAGCGTAAAACCCAATATATGCAATTATGTATCAGTCAAAAAAGACACAACTCATGATAATAATGAACAATGTGAGTGGAACCATAACCAATAGTCACTTATCATTAATTCATACAAAGGAAAATACAACCTGGCTCTGATGCTAAACCTTCCTTCGGTGGGTCATCAGCGGAATACGTCTCGGTAAAGCTTGTCGGGAATGGGGACAAGCCTCTCTCTTCGATCGTCAATCTCCTTGCTACTGATTTGGCACTATGAGGACTATTGCAGCATTCTTTAGGCTATGAAGACTCTTGGAGATTCTTGGATATTAGCTTGCAAAGGGAAATGGCAAGCCTATATAGATGGTGGAAGGGGAGTTGGTATCCCTACAATCATGGGATTGGCCCTATCCTCAAGGAAGCTTCCATGAGAGGTGACAAACTACTTCCTCTACAAGGAAATCCAAATCCAAACGTCCCAACTCAATTTCGAGACCAGTTCAGGAGTTGGTTGGAGTCAATCTTCCACCATTTATTTTTAAAAAACACCATTTATTAAGCCTGGTGCGAGTGCGACTCTGAGACAGAGCGCCAATTGGCGCACCCTCTTTGGAAGATTTCCCCCATTGGCACGCGTATAACACTGGCTAGTCGCGCCAATAATGAAAAAGCTATTTTTAGGATTTTTCACAAGGAGATGTCTTCAGGGGAATGAACTCACCTGAACCTCCCAAATTGTCAATATCATTGTATATTAATTGCAAAAGAGCATCTAACATGGTTTTTAACTATATTTTTGTGTCTGCTGTTTGATTTAGATTTTGTTCATTTAGCTGCGAAATCTTGCCACTTTCCGCAGCTGCTGCAACTTTCCGCAGCCATTTTGTGAAACTCTATGTTACAGGTGTCTACAGGAAAAACGAGCCACATGGGCAAGTCAGAAATGATGTGGACATGGTTCGTGTCCTATTGGCTCGAGCAAACTCATCTAAAGAAGTTGCGGTCAAAGGTGTCCAAATGGAAGTCAACCGTAGAGTCCCACAGTGACAGGACTCTGTTTCGTGTCACGTGAAGGTTCATATGGCCATTTCTGAATTGCGGAGGACAAATCAACATCTGTACATGGCTCCATAGCCGAATTCAAACATCCACTCCTCATAGATTTACTTTTCAATACGGCCATGATCCTAGATCTGTGGACGTAATGGTCTACGTGTTCTCCACCAGCATAAACTTTAGGAATTAGTTATGTTTCTTTTGTTATAAATAACGCGTTTGCATACGCATATGAGATTAGTCGAGGTTAGTCTCTGTTAGTTTTTATTAGTCTGCTCTGTAATGTAATTATGCTGCCTTTGTGCCGTAATACTACCTTACTGTTATGATTGCATTTTAATATAAGAAGACTCTGTTTTCCAACGTAATTCATACTTGAATATTGTTACCAAGGCTGGTGTAGAGGGCCCCTGCACTTGCCAAGGTTCTGTGCATTATTGTATAGTTCTTATTTTATTTCTTTAAAGCTCATTGTGCCATAATCCATTCACATGTTTATACATTGCATCTTTCATGGTATATATGCTTCATTTCTGTTTATAAACTTTCATGCTTTCCATTTCATCATTTTCCTTATGTTTTATGTCATTAATTATCGATCAAAGGTTCTTGTTTCAAAGTTATAGATAGTAACCCGGCATTTGAATACCTTTTGACTAATGACATGGAATTAACATTGTTCCGCTCGCTAATTTGTTTTTCTTAGTTTATACTTAATTTCATTAACGTTTGTTTAATTCCGCTTGTTTATTTTCAAAGAGTTAAACTTTAGATATCGAATCGTCATAACATCTTCAAGGCTACTTCTCCGAAAGCTAACAAATGGATCGATGGTGAGGATTGAATTATGAATGTGTAGTTTGGTATTAGTTTCCTTCTCGCAAGTTAGAAATATTAAAATTGTGCATGACATCTTCATTGTTTCCGAAAGCTGCCAAACTGGACTGATGGTGAGGATTGTATTATGAAATGTGTAGTTTGGTATTAGTTTCCTTTCTGCAAATTTAGATATATTAAATTGTGCATGACATCTTCAGTTACCTCCGAAAGCCACAGCTGGACTGATGGTGAGGGATTGAATTATGAATGTATGGTTTGATATTAGTTTACTTTTTGAAAATTAGATATCAGTTATTCAAGTTGTTTATGGTTACTTCCGAAAATCATAGCTGGACTAATGATGAGGGATCAGAAGACAAGTTGATGTAAATTGATTTAGATTTACTTTATTGCAACTTTTGGATTTCTTTCAACATAATTTATTTTGTGTTTAGACAACAGCAAGAATAGTTTGGTTTCATGCTCACTAGTTCACTGTTTTGATTCATTAGACTAGCAGCACCTTTTCATTTCAGCAGCATATTTTCATTTCCTTTCAAGTTTTGTCATTGTAAGTTTCAACTTCCTTTTTAAGTTTCAAGTTGGTAAATCATTATAGAGGATATCATTTCCTTGAACAAATATAACCATACTTGTTTTTATTTTAGAATTTCCATCTCACCTTAGAAAACCAAAAACGACAAAAAGTTAAGAAATAGGTTATCTTGCACATATAGTGCGCCGCACTTCATCAGCTTACGAATCCCGGATTGATAAATTAATGTAGCAATTTAGGACACACTAAATTGACCAAACATTTTGGCACCGTTGCCGGGGAAGTGTAACTAGGTAGCCAATTTCTTAAAAAAAACACAAAATAATAAAAGAAGGGAAAACTTGATAACTTCTTGAAGTATGCTCTCCTCTTGCACCTAGTGTGATCTGGAGGATCAGAAAAGAGAGTTATTGGTTCAGTAATTTCTTAAGTATGCTCTCTTCTTGCACCTAGTGTGACCTAGAAGATCAGAAAGAGAATTATTAGCCCAACTTTTTAAAAATAAAAAATGACATGCATAGAGCAAGAGATTCTAGGGGAAGGTTTATAGCTAAAGCCAAGAGTTCGATTTTCACAACTCCATCTTCTTCAAGGTATAGACCAGATTCACCACCATCTACCCCTAGCCTTAAGATTTTTGGAATTCAAGGAGCAGCTGAATTAGAGGATTCTCCTATACCACCTACTAAATCCCATTTAGAAAACAAAGAGACTCTCTCTCATCCTCCCTTGATAGAAAAACCAGAGGACTTTAAGGACTCTAAAGAAACTATCATGGCAGAGGAAATAATAGATGGATTTGGAGGTAGAGGTAGAGGTAGAGGAGGAGGAAACAATGGAGACAATAATGGTGAAGGTAATAATGGAAGAAATAGGGAAGGAGACAACTTGTTTGGATTCCCTATAGTTGATGAGGAAACTCATACAACAATGAAAAACATCTCACCACCTGTCCTCCCTAACTTTTATGGATTGCGAAGTGAGGATCCTGAAACATTTCTGTTTGAGTTTGAAGTCGTGTGCCGAACCTATGACTATATGGAAGACTCTCAAAAACTCAAACTGTTTCCTTCAACTTTGAAGGGAGCTGCTTTGAAATGGTTCATGGGATTAGATACTCAATCTATTAGGACTTGGAATGATATGAAACAAACATTTTTGGATAGATACTTGGACTATTGTATGCCCACCAATCACAAGGATGAGGTATTCAAAATGATGCAAAGAGAAGATGAAAATTTGGAAGACTTAATTGAAAGATTTCAATACAACTTGAAAAGAGCAAAGATGAGCAACTTAGATAATGAAACCTTGAAAGCCCTCCTATTAAAAGCCATTAGAGATGAATGGATAGACATTTTAAACATGATGGGGAAAGGAGACATTTCACAACTTCCATTTCATGATATAACAGAACTATGTATCCATCTCTCAAGGGGAAAATCTAAAACTGGAAAAGGGCCTAGGGATTCTTCTCTTATTAGGGCTAACAAATCTGCAACTGGATCAGTAAGTAGGGCAGAGATTGGTAACATGCTTGATGAGTTCAAAACTGATATCTTAGGGAGCCTTAGTGAACAACTAGACACCCTTAAAATCCAAAACAAGCAGAAAGCAGAAACAGATGCCTTAGCCATCTTTTGTCCAAAATGTAGGAAGAAACATGCTTTAAGGGAATGTCCCTTGGATGCAAAAGTTGTAGAAACATGTATGATTTTCTCAGAGAATCATGAGACCAAGGATTGTCCTTCAATTCCTGGACTCAAAGCTGTCTTTCAAGAAGATCCAAATTCAGTAGAATCTCTCTGCTTTGTTGCAAGAAGACCTTGGCAGGGGCAACAAACTCAAGGGTTTAACAACTCTATGAATTTTCAACCCCCACCAAATTGGAATCCTTGGCAACAACCTTGGCCCCAACCTCAAAATTCATATCAATCATGGGTACAAGGTATGCAAAATCCTTATGGGAGATTTGCTCAATTTTATCAATATCCTCCATCTTTTCAAAATCAACAAGCTCCACAACTTCCAAACCCAAATCCACAACTTTCATTGCCATTTCCACAACAACAACCTTCTCAACAAAATCCAAATTCTCAACTCATGCTCCCATACCAACAAAAGACAAATCAACTTCCAGCTCAGCCATTGCCAAATCCTAACAATAAAAATCCTCAGAATACTTACATGGTAGAAGGACAACAATTTCCTACCTATATGATTGTTCCTCTCAATGATGTACAACTCATATCTGGTAGAGTTTTAGAAAAACCTTCTATAGATATTCAAGAGCAAGATACCTCTGAGGAGGATTCTCTTCAAGTCAATAAGGGTTCTGAGGAAGAATCTCTTCAAAATTCAAATATTCAAAAAGAAAAAGAAAAGTTAACACCCACAACTCCTATAGTTGAGCAACTTGCATCTTCATCTACACCTCCTTTTCCTGAAAGACTACAAATTGACAAGGGGGTGGAAAAACAAATCTTGTTGCCTAACTATGATTTTCTAGATGAATTTAAGAATGTTTGTATCAAGATTCCCTTGCTACAAGCCATTCGAGAGATTCCTATTCTAGCAAAAACCATAAAGGAGTTGAGTTTCAAAAGACCAGGAAGGAAACTAAAAGATACAAGAAGAATCCACCTGGTAGGAAAGATTGTAGATATTATGATGGGAAAAATTACCATGCAGAAGTATGTAGATCCAGGAAGTCCAATTGTCAAGACACATATAAATGGGATAGAAATTCCAAACACATTGATTGACTTAGGGGCTGCTATTAACATTATGAGTAGACAGACTATGGATCAGCTAAAACTTCCTAACCTTCTTTTTACACCTACTTTACTGCAACTTGCAGATCGATCAATTATTAAACCAGATGGTGTATTAGAAGATATTTCAGTCTCCTTAGATTCTTGGGAATATCCAGTAGATTTTATGATTTTGACTCCCAAGAGTAATCTAGGAGGGCACCTACTTATCTTAGGAAGACCTTGGCTAGCCACAGCTAATGCTTTCATTAGTTGTAGATCTGGGGATATGTACATTTCTAATGGTAATTTGACAAAGAAATTCAATTTGTATCCTCCAGCAAAAGCAATCACAGAAGTAGGAGACAATGAATGGGTCAATGATGAGGACACTATACAACCTGTCTTTACCATTTCTGAAATCAGTGAGGATAGTCAAATTTTGAACACATTAGAAAATTTTGAGACATCTTCAGAATATGACCCCACACAATTTCAGTTGGAATCTGACATAGAATATTTATCATCAAGACAAATGTCTCTTTACTCTACGGAAGAGTTTGGTAGTTCTACTATTGAGATTTTTCCAGGAAAAACATTGAATATCAACAAACATTTGGAAAAGTCACAACAAGAAGAACTAACCAAAATCTTGCAAAAACATTCTACTGCATTTGCATGGGAGTATACTGACATGAAAGGTATTGATCCTAAGACTTGGATCCATCATATCTATATTGAGGAAAACAGTAGACCAATCAGACAACCTCAAAGAAGGATGAATCCAAATCTTAGGGAGATAGTGAAAGAAGAGCTCCAAAAACTACTCAATGTAAACTTCATTTATCCAATTTTAGATAGCCGATGGGTTTCTCCTTTGGTTATAGTACCTAAAAAGAATGGTAAATGGAGGGTATGCATTGATTACAGGGAATTGAACAAAGCAATTTTGAAGGATCACTTTCCTTTGCCTTTTATTGATCAGGTATTAGATACATTAGCAGGTAAAAAGTACTTTTCATTTTTGGATGGTTTTAGTGGCTATAATCAAATTCGGGTAGCACCTGAAGATCAAGATAAGACCACATTTACTTGTCCATGGGGAACTTTTGCCTACCGAGTGCTTCCTTTTGGGTTATGTAATGCACCAGCAACATTCCAAAGAGCAGTACTAGGAATTTTTCTGATCTAATCCATGATTGTGTAGAGGTTTATATGGATGATTTTACAGTTTATGGTAATTCATTTGAAGAGGCATTAGAAAATTTGGAAAAAGTTCTTATAAGATGTGAAGAAACAAACCTTTCATTAAGCCATGAAAAATGCTTTATGATGTTTACTGAAGGGATTGTTTTAGGACATCATATTTCAGGAGATGGGATTAAGGTTGACAGATCAAAAGTTGAAGTCATCTCCAAGTTGCCTATTCCAAATTGTCAAAGAGATGTTAGAAGTTTTCTAGGATTTACTGGTTACTATAGAAGATTTATAGAAAACTTCACTAAAATAGCATCTCCACTCTTCAAATTGCTTACAAAAGACTGTGAATTTAAATGGGATCCCGATTGTCAATCAGCTTTTGAAACTTTGAAAACAAGAATATCTAAAGCACCTATCTTGAGAGGACCAAATTGGAAACTCCCTTTCCATATTTCTACGGATGCTTCAGATACAGCTCTAGGAGCTGTGTTGGGTCAAAAATATTTAGTTCCTTATGCCATTTATTATACCAGTAAAAATTCGACTCCCACAGAGTTGAACTATACTGTGACTGAAAAAGAGTTTTTAGCTGTTGTTCATGCAATTAATAAGTTTAGACATTACATAACAGGCTATGAAACTTTTATTCATACTGACCATTCTGCAATTAGATATTTAATGAACAAACCTGTTACTAATGGCAGAGTGACAAGATGGCTCCTACTTTTGCAAGAATTCAATATTACTGTGTTGGATAGACCAGGGAAACAAAATACAATAGCTGATTTCTTGTCTAGGATTCAGAATACTAAAGAAGATTCTCCTGTAGAGGATAAGTTTCCTGATGAATACTTGTTTGCAGTAACTATTAAGACTCCTTGGTATGCATATATTGCTAACTATTTGGTTACAGGGAAACTACCTCCACATTTATTTCCAAGTGAAAAACGAAAAATTATTCAGGAGAGTTCAAAATATTCATGGATTTCTAACGAATTGTTTAAAACAGGGCCAGATCTTGTGATCAGAAGATGTGTCAGGGAAGATGAAATGCCTGATATTCTTAAGGTATGTCATGATGAACCATGCGGCGGACACTTTGCAGACAAAAGGATGGCCTATAAAATCCTCTCTTTAGGATATTATTGGCCTTCCCTCTTCAAAGATGCAAAACAATATGTCAAAAGGTGTGACAGCTGCCAAAGAGTAGGGAAACCTACCTTTTCAAATGAAATGCCATTGCAAACACAGGTACTCATTGAACCCTTTGAAAAATGGGCTTTAGATTTCATTGGACCTATTAATCCACCATCTAAGCAAAAGAAGTATATATTGGTTTGTACTGATTATGTTACTAAATGGGTAGAAGCCAAAGCATTAGTATCTACTACTGAAAATTCAGTTGTTCATTTTCTTTATGAGGATATTTTTACTCACTTTGGTGTTCCAAGAGAAATTGTGACAGATCAGGGGAGCCAATTCACATCCAACTTGGTGGAAAAGTTGATGGAAGAATACAAAATCAAGCACAGAAGATCTACTCCTTACCATCCACAAGCAAATGGTCAAGTGGAGTCCACAAACAAAGTTCTTGAAAGTATCATCACCAAAACCGTTCATCTACATAGAAGAGATTGGGCAGAAAGGCTTCCAGAAGCCTTGTGGGCCTACAGAACTACATGGAGGAATACAACAGGACATTCTCCCTATGAACTTGTTTATGAGAAAGAAGTCTTGCTCCCCATTGAGTTCCAAGTCAAGACCTTCAAGATAGCAGTTCAGTTGGGGATGGACTTATCAGAAGCCCAAAAGCATAGAATAGAGCAGTTGAATGAGCTAGATGAGATCAGACAAGAGGCAATTCTAAGAATTGATCTAGTTCAATATCAAAGAGCTAAATGGCATGACAAGTACATCAAAGAGAAGAAGTTTCAAGAAGGAGATTGGGCATTGTTATTTGATTCCAAGTTTAAAGATTTTCAAGGAAAATTTCAGACTCATTGGCTTGGGCCATATGAGATTGACAAGATCTTTAGCAATGGAGCGGTAAGAATCAAGACCATCGATGAGTTTCAAACTCCTCTTATTGTGAATGGCCATAGATTGAAAGTTTATCATAAGCCACTCTCAAAAGAGGATTTTGTCAAAATGTTTCAAGAAAATTCTGCAATCAGGCTGGTACAGAAGAATTCTTCTTCTCCACCAGCCTAGCTTTTGTTCTTTCAATTATATATATATATATATATATATATATATATATATATATATATATTTGTGTAAGCCTGAAAACCAATCACTGATTGGCAGTCTTATACAGAAAATATAGGGTGAAAATCAGGAACACCTGACACTCTATATTTTCCAAAAAAAAAATCTCTCTCTTTCATTTCACAAGTTTTGTGACCACCCACTCCATTCCATTCCACTTCATTCCATTTCATTTCACTTCATTTCACTCCATTCCACTTCATTTCATTCCATTTCATCAATAAAATTCTTTTTCATGACCATTTCCATCTGGTCATTTGTCATTTGTTCATCTCCATTCATCCAAATAATAGCTGTGTCAGTTTCCGCAGCTGACATCTGTTTCCGCAGCTGACTCCAGTTTCCGCAGCCAGAAGCAGATTCCGCAGCTACAACTCTGTTTTCAAAAGAATGTATAGCCAGATGTTATTTTCATAATCATGAAATAAAATGCAGGTGAGAGGATCAAAAATGAAGACATGGAGCATTCAAGACACCAATAAAGAGCAACTAGTTGAAGACCAAGGGAAAAGGCAAAAGATTCCAAGGTATGAGTAAAATTCATTTCAAATAGCATTGAAAAACACATTTTTATATAGTTCTAAACCATAAGCTCCATCCATTATGTGCAATGATTATATTGACAACTTCCGTAACCCTTTCACGATCTCATATGATCCTCTCGCATTCATTCTCAAACGATTTCATAATTAAACCCCCGATCTTCACTCATATTCCTATATTCCACCGGTGACAATGAGACGTAATTGATTTGACCACGGACTCTTACAGCCGCATAAATCCATAGCCGTTGTTTAAACGTGCTCACATTTATTTCGCAGCCACCAAATTTCAAAACACTGCCGGATGTGTTATACTCTGTTAATCTCACAGCCGTATCTCTGTCGTGCTCACGAAAACCCCTCTCTGTTCTGTTCACTCCATTTCGTTCTCTATTACGCTATAGTCTGTATACCCACTCTCTGATATCTACCCACATTCATTGTGCTCATCTCTGTGCATTCAGCCGTTCTATTTCCATTGAACCCTCACGCAGGCAAATTTGTGAAGAGCAGAAAGAAGAATGGGTAAATTGCTAAGAGCATAACCGGAAGGACCTAAGTTCATGGAGGGATATCCACAAGTAAGGGATATATTGAAGAAAGCAAAGTGGCTGCGGTTTATCCAAAAATTCAGAGGCTATCATAAAGAAGTGACAAAAGCATTCGCAAGGTCGTTTAATGGCTTGGAAGTAGAGATTGGAGACCTTAAGTTTGCGGTCAATGAAGCATCTATAGCATCTGCCACGGAACTTCTTCAGGAGGGTGAGCGTTGGTTTAAGAATAAAAGCATCAGTGATGAAGCATGGAGAACAATCTTACGAAACCAAGGTATGGACATAACTATTTTTAAAAGAGGAATTCCTGTTCATGCATTGAAAGAGGAATGGGCTACTTTGCTGCTAGTTGTTCAGAAATTCATTACATGTGAAGGCCGTTTTGGGTCCATGTATATGTACCATACCATGTTGCTGATGAATTTTCTAGATAATCAAGCTCTCAATATCCCATATTTTCTATTAAATAGCTTGAAGAAAATATCTGTGACTGTTCAGAAACATTTAGGAGATGTAGAACTACATCTATATCACCACGGTCTTGTAAAAATTTTGATTGAAAAAGAGTTAAAGGAAAAGAAAGACACATGGGAACAATTTCTGGTTAGAAATTTTTTTGAGGAACCTCAGGAAATTCCTGAAGGTAGTACAACAAGAAGGAGTAGAAGAAAAAGAATAAATGATGAAACTCAAATTACTCCTACTCAAGAAATTCCTGAAGGTAGCACAACAAGAAGAAGTAGGAGAAAAAGAACAATTCATGAAATTCAAAATACTCCTACTACTACAATTGAAAGAACTGATAGGGAAGAGAGACTGTCAAAGAGGAAGAAGAAAGAAATCAAGGGTAAGAAGCCAATAATACCAAAAGAGAGAAAAACTATTGAGGCTATACATAAAACTCCTTCTTCTGAAGAAGAAGATAATCAAGTGTTATCTGAAAGACTAGTTTATCTTCAAAAACAGTCCTCTATAGCCAAGAAGACAGAGAAAGGAAAACAAAAACAAAAGGATAGTGCACCTCAGCGTGTGAGAAGAAGCAGCAGACTTAAGGGGAAATTGAGGAAAACGCAAATGAAGGGTCCTCATTTCATTGATTTGGGAGAGGAAACATCTGAACAGTCCCCAGCTGACCATAGTCCATCTCAGTCAGTTAGTGAACCTGGTTCATTTCATTCTCAGTCAGACATTGAACATAGTCCATCCCATTCTCAACAAGATGTTGATGTGAGCCCTTCTCAGCCAGATTTTGAAGATAACTCTCCTTCACGGCATTTTGGGGACAGCCCAATAAAAATGACACCTGAAATAGACCCCAAGCAGCAGGAAGTATATGATTATATAGAATCTTTGGAAAGAGCAGCTACGGGCCCTAGTACTTTGTCCATTCAGCCTCACACAGTACAAGATGATTTAGTCCAATCACTAAAACAGGAAGTCTTTGAGCTAGAGCTTTTAAATAGACACATCAAAAATGAAAATGAGACATTGAATGAACAAGGTAAATTGGACAAAATCATTCATGATAATACCATGCTACATCTGGGAATATGGCAGAAGAAGAACAAGAAATTGAAAAGGAAATGCCAGAAGTTAAGCAGAGCACTGGTTAATATAAAATTTAGGTGCTTAATGAAGAAACCTAGAATGTTGGCAGCACCAAGGAAGAGGAGGAGAGGATTGGATGTGCTGGCTGAAGTGTCAAGGCATATGAACTAAGGAAGGAATATCAAAATTTTGGTTGCATGAGGACATGCAACACCTTCATAGTGGGGGTATGTTGAGTCTCAAATCTGCATCTTTTCCATACACTTTTCTATACCTTTTTCACCCACCTGAACCTCCCAAATTGTCAATATCATTGTATATTAATTGCAAAAGAGCATCTAACATGGTTTTTAACTATATTTTTGTGTCTGCTGTTTGATTTAGATTTTGTTCATTTAGCTGTGGAATCTTGCCACTTTCCGCAGCTGCTGCAACTTTCCGCAGCTATTTTGTGAAACTCTATGTTACAGGTGTCTATAGGAAAAACGAGCCACATGGGCAAGTCAGAAATGATGTGGACATGGTTCGTGTCCTATTGGCTCGAGCAAACTCATCTAAAGAAGTTGCGGTCAAAGGCGTCCAAATGGAAGTCAACCGTAGAGTCCCACGGTGACAGGACTCTGTTTCGTGTCACGTGAAGGTTCATATGGCCGTTTCTGAGTTGCGGAGGACAAATCAACATCTGTACATGGCTCCATAGCCGAATTCAAACATCCACTCCTCATAGATTTACTTTTCAATATGGCCATGATCCTAGATCTGTGGACGTAATGGTCTACGTGTTCTCCATCAGCATAAACTTTAGGAATTAGTTATGTTTCTTTTGTTATAAATAACGCGTTTGCATACGCATATGGAGTTAGTCTCGATTAGTCTCTGTTATCTTTTATTAGTCTGCTCTGTAATGTAATTACGCTGCCTTTGTGCCGTAATACCACCTTACTGTTATGATTGCATATTAATATAAGAAGACTGTTTCCAAACGTAATTCATACTTGAAGATTGTTGCCAAGGCTGGTGTAGAGGGCCCCTGCTCAGCTGAGGTTTTGTGCATTATTGTATAGTTCTTATTTTATTTCTTTAAAGCTCATTGTGCCATAATCCATTCACATGTTTATACATTGCATCTTTCATGGTATATATGCTTCATTTCTGTTTATAAACTTTCATGCTTTCCATTTCACCTCTGTCTTTCATGTTTTATGTTATTGATTACTGATCAGTGTTCTTGTTTCAGGTTATAGATAGGCAGCCCGGGCATTTGAATAGCTTTTTGACTAATGACATGGAATTAACATTGTTCTGCTGCTAATTTGTTTTTCTTAGTTTCTGTTTAATTTCAGTTCTGCTTTGTTTAATTCAGTTTTGTTTATTTGCTTCAGTAGTTAAATTTAGACATATTAAACTGCTCATAACATCTTCAGTTGCCTCCGAAAGCCACAGCTGGACTGATGGTGAGGGATTGTATTATGAAATGTGTAGTTTGGTATTAGTTTCCTTTCTGCAAATTTAGATATATTAAACTGCTCATAACATCTTCAGTTGCCTCCGAAAGCCACAGCTGGACCGATGGTGAGGGATTGTATTATGAAATGTGTAGTTTGGTATTAGTTTCCTTTCTGCAAGTTAGAAATATTAAATTGTGCATGACATCTTCAGTTACCTCCGAAAGCCACAGCTGGACCGATGGTGAGGGATTGAATTATGAATGTATGGTTTGATATTAGTTTACTTTCTGCAAGTTAGATATCAGTTACTCAAGTTGTTTATGGTTACTTCCGAAAATCATAGCTGGACTAATGATGAGGGATCAGAAGACAAGTTGATGTAATTTGATTTAGATTTACTTTGTTGAAATTTTGGATTCTTTAAGCATAGTTTCTTTTGTGTTTAGACAACAACAAGAATAGTTTGGTTTTCATGCTCAATAGTTCACTGTTTTGATTTATTAGACTAGCAACACCTTTTCATTTCAGCAGCACATTTTCATTTCCTTTCAAGTTTTGTCATTGTATGTTTCAAATTCCTTTTTAAGTTTCAAGTTGGTAAATCATTATAGAGGATATCATTTCCTTGAAAAAACATAAAACCCTAGAAGAGTGATTTTCTCTTTCAAACCACAAAATGAAGGCACAAGAGATGATTTGGAGGGCCCACTTACCTATCTCTGATACACTGGAACCTTTTATCTGATGAAGAATCCACTTGGAGTGATGATTTTTTCCAAAATTGAGAAATCACAGTGGTCAGGTAAAAGCACAACAAAAGTGCAGCGCATGCGCAACAGAAGCCCAACGCTGAGGAGAGATGGCACCCTTGGGAAAATAAATTTCTTCTTTGAGAGTGAGAGTGATTTTTCTTGCTGGAGAGAGGTGTTTTGAGGATGAAATGAGCAAATGAAAGCTCTTTTCGTTCTTTTGTAGCTTGAAAATTGATTTTATCCTTTGGTGGTTAAGTGGCCCCCACCAAGTCTTTTTTACCTTTGATTTGAAACTTTGGAGCTGTAGAACCTTTGAGAAACACATTACATTCATGATAGAAATTAAATTACACTTTAAAACCTTTATTGAACATTTTTCAATACTATTTCTCCTTCAATGTTGAATTCAATGGTAAAATGACTGATTTTTTATGATTTTGACCCTAAAACCTAATGGTGACACTTCGTGAAATGATGAGAGAAATTATGAGCATGGTGATGTGACTGAGATGGTGATGGAGAATTTTTAGTGGTGACTCATCAAAATGAATGAAAGCAAGACAAAAACATGGACTAGAAGGAGTAGTAACAAACCTAGACACACTAGCCAGTGACCAAATTTTTATTTGGAGACGTACTGAAACCATAAAAATTTGACTTAAGACCCTAACCAAACCTAGTAAGAGAATATTTGATCATTGGTGACAGGCAGAATTGGAAGACACTAACACCACTCACAACCCTTAATTCCTAATTCAATATTTTTTTCGGGGTTCAAATTCTCCACCTAGTTCCCCAAGGAGTACACTTCTCTCCTCACTGTCTGAGGCAGCAAGTAAAAAATCACATGCATTATGAAACAGAGAAACATATTGATCTATAAAGCCAAACCCTCAATGTCGTGGAAAACTCCATCACACCAGCAACAATAAAGCCTATGATTAGAGGAACGAGCCAATAGATTTGTTCATTGGTTTTCAGAAACAACGCCACCAAGCTTTAAAAGCTCAACAATTTTTCCTCCGACACACACATATTCATAAGGAGAAGCAAATCATTGTCTAAAATCTTGATATTGTGGTTGTCAAGAAGTTGTGGTTGTCAAGAATTAAATGATCCAGAACCTAGGATAAACTCATCACACTACCTGTAGCTACTTGTCGCCAAAATTCTTTATATCCTTTCAGAAATACTGTCTCGGGGAAAGTTCTCCCATGTCCAACAAAGAGTTACAAATTGTATCAGTTATATAATATGAAATTTTCTCATTTGGGTACAACTTTTTGTTTCTCTTCTCTCTTGAAGGAAACCAATACCCAAATAAGAAGATTTGGTGTTAGATATCTCATTACTCCCTGGCACCTTCACCTGATCTTATGAAATGGTCCCATGGAAACACACCTCCTTTTAGACAAGACCTCTAAAACGTTTCAGTCGGGAGTATGTTTGGGACAAATGTAACTATAGGAGCAACCACCCCATTAAAATTTTTATAATGCCCCTGAACCCCAACTGGTGTGAGCTTCCCGATCTACCAAAATATTAGGCAGAGCTGTAAGGCCAGCAAGAGCCTACTTAAAATTGAATTGGTTGATATATTTCCTCCATCAACAAACATTAGCTATGTTTCCTCCTCCTCAGTACACCAGTTCCTACTGCCCAGTTAGTTTATCGGGTTTGGTAGATGTTTTTCCCTCTTTGATTTTTTGGCTATGTCTCTTTCCCATGAGAAAAAGGTCCTCCATGACTGAAAGTAAAAGGATTACATCTAATAGTTTAATTTGATAGTATATATGAATTAAAATGATTATATCTAATAGTATATAGTTTATTTTTTGTTCCTATTTTAGACTTATAAGATAGAGAAAATATTATGGGAGGTGAAGTTTGATCTTTTATATTTTTCACTATAAATGGGGTATATTTTTAAAAATTCTACTCTATGTAACAATATTTTATTAACACAAAGATGGAGTCAATCTAAGTTACAACACTATCTGCCATCTATTTTTAGGAATACATTTGATTGAAAATGAAATGTAAATATATTATACCATTATTAATTTAAATGCAAATTTTTTAGGCTTCTCATGGTGGAAGAGCGACATGAATATACACCCTTCTAATTGAAATTAGGACTAATCCTTCAAATTTGATCACTGCCCGCACCCCCAACAGAAACTACCCTCTAACCATAAAAACCCTTTCACCACCATTTTAGTTCCTTTTTTTTGCAGACCGCTCACGCTTCCTTCATCACAAAATCTCTGTCATTGCAATCAACCATCATACCTAATAAAGGACCGATCAAGCATAGTAAAAGACACCATTTCCACTGATTTTCAACTCACAGATAAAATCCTCGGTAATTCACCATTACCTTCCTATTACTGTGATTAAAATTATCAAGATGCCTCCTAAAAAGAAGAATAACGAAGACTCAATCAACCCAATGCTCCCTCCCCCTATTGATCTTGATCATATCCCTCTTGCAGACAGGGATAACAAAATTGATGAGACTAAGTGCAATTTCGACCTTTTCGAACTCTACTTTTGGATCGAAGATAAATTCATTGACCAAACTGATGAAATTAGACTCTCGGAGTCAAATTTACCTCATTACATCTTCCCTCATACCCATCATTTCCCATAATTCATTAGAAAATGTAAGGTCTATTACTTACCAAACCAAAGAGCCATTGTAGCCCTAAATGGAGAAATATTATTCACCATCACTTCCAAAACCATTGACCAAATGATGCAGGTACCTCCTAGTGAAGTCAGTGCACCATTTTCTGTAGAATCCTTGAATGAACTATATCAAAAATTAGATTTCTTCAAGAGAACACAAATTTTTGACATTTTCCTTCCTGAGAATGCCCAATTTCCCAAGAAGAATCCACCCTATGCTTCTGCCATGTTCCCTAATTAAGCCAAACACATCATTTCTGGGCTTTTACACTTTCGAGGTTATTATTCTGATGAGTGTATTGATGAACCCATTCTCGGTTTCATGTCAATTTTCTCTACCAATCAAAAGCATTTAGTTGTTTTTAATTTTAGTCAATTTTTGGTTGAAAACATACATGAAAAACACCTAAAGTTACCAATAGAAGGAGTATTCAAATATGCTTCCATTCTTGTATATATGTTCATTTATTATCAAGCAGGTAGATTACCATTTTCATTTCAGAAATTGGATGAAGAAGGGAACCCCTAGTCAGTGATTTTCTAGACCTCATTGGTGAGGAAATATTCATATGAGTACACCTTCAAAGTTTACATAGAATAGTTCATTCATCCAGTCATGAGCCTGCTAAACAGCAATCCAACGCCAAAAATCAGTGAAGAAATTAAGAAAATCTTGCACCTGACAGAGAAGGCCAAAACAAGAGATTGGTACCTATACCAAAACTACACAAAGATTAGGGTGTATGGATGTGAGTTGCCACCATACAAGCTACCCAAATACCTCTCAATGAGAGTATTTTACCTGCAGTATATAAGACAAATGATAAATTCGGATGAAATTAATTTTGTCTCAGCAAAGAAGAAGTCTTAGTTCAAAATGAAAACACATGTTGGCCCTTTCATTTGCAACAATAGAGTAGCACATGAAGAAGCCGACAAGATCCTGAAACAAATGAACTTTAATATGAGCTTTACACAGTCTTATAACCCTTTGAGCCTAATCTCCAAGCTAAGGGTGGAACACAAAACCACTCATTATGTACACACACATAGGCAAGAGATTGAGAGGTATATGAATCAGTTGAAATGGATAGATAACGCCTTGCAGGAAGCAGAGGAGCAGCTCATGTCCACCTCTATTTCACATACCCCTACTCCTCAAGAGAAGAAAAGGAAGATACAAAGAGAGGAAGGACCCGCTTCAGCTTTAGGGAGCTCACCAAAGGATTTCAACCTCATCTACAAGAAGAGGGATAAGAGAAGTCCTAAAATAGATTCAACAAAATAAATAGGGGAACAATAAGCTCCCATAGTCATCAAAGATCCATTGTCTTCAGCACCATCAAGCACCAAATTTACAGAATCTCTTGCAGCATCATCAGTGTCACAAGGCTAGCAGGACACAACCCAAACATCTCAACTCATTCAGGGATAAAAAGAGAAAAGTATTTTTGATAGATAAAAAGAGATTAAGATTAAAGGTGAAGGACTTAAAATCAGTACATACACACAATTCTAGAAACAAACTGCTAGTTCTCAAAGCAAGCTTCTATAATCCTTTAATATAGAGAAGGGAAGAATGCAAATGGCATTCTTACAGGCTCAGATTTCACAACCAAAATCAGCTGCAGACTACAAGAAGACCTCCTTTGAATTTGATGCAAAGGATATTCATCCCATCGATCATATGGAGATGCATAAGCAGACTGGAGAAACGATATTTTCCACCTTGACTAACAGTTCAATGAATGTTTCAAAATTGTAGGTATCTCTTACAAATATTCAATCTCAGCTCAAGATTGAAAAGCACTCATCTCTAGCAAAAGACACCAAAATAAAATCATTAGAATATATTGTCATAAATATGGGATATAATCCAAAGAATGTTAAGGCAGCTGAATAATTGATAAAGAAAAAACATGCAGATATTGCAGCCCTTAGAAATCAATTGAAGATGCCAGTACCAAGGGACCCACAGACCAAGGATATAGAAGAGTCAGAGACCCAAAAATAAGATATGATTAAGCTTATCATGGAGCAGAATGCTCAAATCAAAAACATGCAGACGGAAATGGATAAGCTAATGAAGGATAAGGAATAAAATGCACAGTTGGCCATGATTCCTTTGAATGAAATGCCTCTCACAACAATATCAACTACATGTGCTTCTACATAAACAACACCTCCAGTACAACCTACAAATGATACAAGCAAACTTACAAAAGCAATGGAGGATATATCAATACAAACTAAAGAAATCAAAACACTACAAGGACAGGTAAAAGCTTTACAGGCCCCAAAATAACAGAAGTGAAACTTCACACTTAGCAGAGGCACAAAGGTCCCACAGATTGTTGGAAAGGATACTGTGAATGGAAAAAGAGTCAGTCATTGGCCAGACCTTGGCCTAAGCCAAGGAGAAAATATGGACAAATATCCTCAACTCCATGAATGATATTTCACCTTCTATACAAACCATTTTTGAACAAAATGAATTGATACATAAAGCTACAGCAGTAGTTGAAAACATCAAATAAAATTTGGGTGATAAATCCATTGAAGCCACTGATATTATTAGATTCCTAAATTCTAAGAACAAATATGAGTTGGAGGAAGTTGGAATTGAAGACAAAACTGAAACTATACTTGAAGTGAAGAAGGTTTTGACCAAAAATAACCTCAGTCTATAGTTGGAAGAAAAATGTCACGGATTAGAGATTGTTGTCAACTGATTTTTCAGCAGAGTTGAAACATTGAACAAGAAGGGGCTACCAAGTTTATTTGTAATAAATGATAAATTAATCACACATGAATATTACATCAGGAAATTGAAAGAAGTGGCCAGAGACAGCTCTAAGTTTGCTGGAATAAAGGGCATATTAATAGGAAAAACGTTTCTTGAGGCATTAGGGAATGATTTTTACATAAAGCATGACGTAAATAATATTTTTGTAGTTAAGCCTACTTTTTCCAAGTATACTAAAGCGGCTGAGGTTACAGGAGGGTGACTAAAATGTGAATTCTAGATGAAGAAAGATGGAATAAATTGTGCGAGTTAGTAGACTAAGTGAGTAAATTTATCTTCAATCAGAGAAACAACAATGTAGCAAGGACCAAAGTGAAAAATCAACAACAACCGCCTTTAGATCAGGGCCACCTTTCGAATGGTTCCAACTAGACCTATTAGTTTGTAATAGGGATATAATTTGTTCTAAATTTGCCTAAAATATATCTTGATTAGTTATGACAGGATTTTTTTTAAATAATTGTATAAATACTTCAATTTTCGAAGTATTAGTGTTGATTTTGCACTCACAGAAGCTATTGTCTTTTCCATTTGATGAGTTGATTTAATAAAGGACTTCTTAGGGATTCATGTGTTGGATTATTTGTTGATGTGTTTTTATCATTGTCTATGTGTTTGTTTCTTTGTTCCATGCTTATGTGTTTTAAAGCTGAATTACTTTGCATGGCCCCGGTAATTGTAAGTTGTTTAAACATGCACTGCGGTTCGGTTGTAGTTAATTTCAATGTATTCCTGCGATATCAAGTTAAATAATTCTTGATTTCTCTAAAATCCATTTAGTTCACCTACCTTACCCTTTGGAAACTCCTTTGAAAATCTGAAATGAGTCATGTTAGTTGATAGACTCATATCCCTATGGAAGTTTAAGCACTTACTCAACCAAAACAATTAAAACAAACGATCAAACTCTTGTTCTTTCAGCTAAAATTCCCAATAAACAAAGCTAAATAAACGGAAGATGCTAGCACGAGGTTGGGAGGGCTAGATCGTAAACTCCAAAGTTGTTTTGTGGTTGCCTTTGTGATTTTCTTTTTCCAACCTTGGAAATTCTGAGAGTGCTATCGAGTCATTGATCTAGTCACGCACGATCTTTGCCCTTCAAACACTGCCCAGGTAATTTATTTCATGTGCCAATTTATTGTAATGGAACTTTATAAGTGATATGATAATTAACCATATAACCTATGATTAATATTCATAAACACACTTTATTCTAAAATAAAATGACCCACATCACATGCCAAAATAGTTAAGACCCCCTCATATGTGTATTTTTTTTTTTAAATTTGAAGTCAGGACCTTATTTAAACCAAAATTGACTCAACCTAATTAACTTATAACTCAAAACAAACCTAATGGTTATCTTGGATAACATGAGGTATACGGGGTTAAGTACATTACAAAAATTCAACCCTAGGTGACTATTATCGATATGATCCTACTTAGAAATAGATATATTTCTAAATTTAATATAATGTATAAATTATTTCCAGATCATAGAATCGATCACACAATCACTTTGAAAATTTAAACGGTCTGGAAGAATAAAAAGTTTTGTGAATACATAAGTAATTTCTTCTCAACATCGACTTTGCGTACCTCGAAGAAACACTGCGCAAGATACTAAATAGAAATTGCATGGTCATCATAAACATCTCAAAATTAGGTATATGATTATTATTACAAAAAAAAGGAAAAATTTGCTTACACAACTATTGTGTTCTCCCACTGGGACATGAATCCATAAGTTGTATTGGTTATTTATTACAATTTTCATGAAGCTATTAGCTCTCTTAAGTTGTCCTTGTTTTGCATTACTTTCTCTTGAGTTGTTCAATATTGAGGAAATAAATACATATTATATGCAACATTATGCTTTTCCAAAACATGTGCAGTTCTTGCTTTTCATTTCTCAATGTACATGTTTTATTCGGGACCTAGTGTATGTATACAAATGTAATGTTACCTTTTTGAGGATATTTTATTCCAATAGTTGTTCTCTTGACATCCAAGTAAACCAGTTCTTTCCTGCCTTACGTAGGACCAATGAGGCAAACTTTGATTAAGAATTAATGATTATTTAAATTTACTTCTTGATAAGTAATAATTAAAAAATTAGTGTGTGAATTCTGAATGAGATCCTCTTGGTTTCGATAATAAATTATTGGTGTAGTTAAACTTGGAGCAAACCTCCTCCACTCGACAAATCAACAGCGAAGTCAACATTGACCTTCTTGGCACATTTGAGATCTCGAGTTTTACTCCCAAGATTGTCCAAATATTAATTTATTCTCCTCTTTGAATAGGGCCGTGCATGTAGTGAGCTCTAAGCCTCCCCCCTCACATCACTTTCAATTTTAAGTAACAGTATATATGCTAGGAAATATTTGAAAGGAATATAATGAATACATCTAAATAAAATATCTTAATAAACATTTTATTCATTTCATTCACATTTATTCATAGAGTTTAAAAAATATTTGATACTAGGTATGATTTATAATAAAATGTATGCTATCATAACGTCTAAAAAAAGTTCGTTCTAATTAAATTACAAGTACAATCAATTATTCATTGGTTTCATTTCATGTATGAAAGAAAAGGGTGTCATCCCCTTCGGTGTATTATGTCTTGCTCTGACTTGGTGAAACGTCTATATTGTTGTAAGGCCGGAAAAGCATCGATTTATAATAAGAATAAAATGTTAAATTATTATTTATAGTAATTATTAATACAAACTTTTTTATTAATAAAAAGGTATTAGAGTTTAAATTACTGCTTAGGTAGTGAAGCGGGATACTTTCGGTTGTTGGATTTATATCATAGTAAGCCTCTGTCCGGCCATGCTCTAGAGTAGAAACAAGAATATTTATAATTAATACATCGTTTGCATTTTAATATTCTATTCTAATTCATACTAAAAAAGTATAATTCACATAAATACCTCCAAAATCGATTGAACATCGGTTTCAAATTTGCACTCAACATCACTAGCCTCATGTCTTCCACCTTGGGACATCAACATTTGTGTCTTCTGCTTTTTAACAATCAAGCACATTACTTTATGGCCAAAAATAAAAACCAATAGATTGTATACAAATATTAATATAAATGCTCTTCGTTATTTTTTATTTACCTTAGTCTCGTGTGGGGGATCGAAACTGGTACATTTAAGACCTCGTGCTTGTCCTACGTTCCTGCTTGACTTGATGTCTGTGCTTGTAAGCAATATACGAGGTCTTCTCATGGGGTTTTAACAGTGTTCTCCCTTGATTTTGTGTAACCAACATGAATTTTTTTCTTCTGTGATAATAAGTGAGTGTTTAAGAATCTAAAATTTGGATACGATTTCCTTTTTTTATGTATACTTACAATTTTGCAGTAGGTTTTGAGTAACCCCGAACCCAAGATTATGTTGGCCATGTTTTTGTATTCTACTTGTCGTGTCTTTAGATGTATCAAGGAGCCTATATTTACAGTGTTGATAAGATTAATTACATGTGTAGTAATAGGTAAGAAAGCATCGAAATTACATTAATAAAAGTGTCTCTCATACCTTCTTGGTCGAGGTAATTGTCTTTCCTTATTTTCGAAGTTTTCTCCTTTGCATCTTCTACAAAGGCTTTCCCACTCACCTTTGAAAATCAACGGAGGGTGCTCATATTTAGGGTTATTTTCAATTAACTATGTTCCTACGCAGAGATATTTTAAATATAGGCCTACCTTCGCAGTAACTCACTTTTGTTGAAGGGTACTGCATCTGCGAACAGGCTAAACAATCTGTTGATAAGTTCTTCCTTCAAATTGAATTTTGTGAATTCCACTTTTATGAATGGTAGCAGGTAAATATTTAGGAAAACTTCCTCATTCAAGCGCATATAGAAGAATGTTGTTTTCATAAACGATATTATCATTACTTGAAAATAGTAGCATTCACATCACGATGTGTCAGTGGAATCATGTAATATGTAAAAAATTCTTAAATACCTTGAAAATTTTCTAATTTCATGGTAACATGGTCATCATATACCAAGAATGTAGCGGTAGTATTCTGAGTACTGGTAACTGCAGGTAGACCCGAGAAGCTTGATTGTTAGATGTGATGGAATCATAGTCTACATCATGTGCACTTTCTTTGTGTGTTGTTTAGTGGGTGTAGATAATGGTGTTTCACCTTGCTCAATGTTGGCAATATGATGGAGTGTGTTGTCCTTGATGGAAACATACTTGGTAAAGTTGTCCTTGATGGAAGCCTATGGGTTTTATGATAAGCGACCTATGTGTCAAATATGTAAGGATGATATAGCTACGGTTACTTCGAGATGTGACGAGGAGAAAATAGTTACGACGAAGTGCCAAAGAAATGATAAATATAATATGTGTCACAATGTATACGCTACTTTTATGAAGGCAACCGGGTGTACATGTGATTCAATCTATACACTACTTTTGTAAAACACGTATACATTCGGGACTGGTATATACGCATCTATTTTGAAGAGAAATCGCGTATACACGTGGATACGAACGCTCCAAGTCGTGTATTCCTTTTGCGCTCTAAAATTATAATACCAAGAGGCATTACCATGGTATTAGCCCACAATATTGAGCGTTGTATTGTCTATTTGATTGTCTAAGAATACCATCGGTAGTAGTGTGGTTTTGGCTCATGGTATTGGTAGGGATAAAGCTATATAAGGAGAAAGAAGATCATAGTGCTAGGTGTGCATGTGCAAGGGTTGTTGATGATAAATTTCTCCGGGAATATCTGCATGGATGAAATCTTTTCTTAATTGATAGATACGAATCTGTGATGCACCCATCGATATAATGATGGTTAAGAGATCTATAGATTTGATGATGATGAATCTCTAGAATATCCTCTTTTGAAGGAATGATGAAGAGCGGCGCAAGTACGAGTGATAATGAAGAAATACGGGTAAGTTTATAGATGCGGTATATTCGCAAAGTCTACCATTTACGAATCTATACGCTAGTTTGTCTTGGTAAGCATATGTACGCGGGTTCTCTTAATAAAAAGCGTGTGTGGAAGTTAGGGTTTAAACTTATTTACGGAATATTACTTCTGTGATTTCTTTTTCTCTTTCTTTGTCGGTCAATAAAGTCTTCTTGGAGAAGTTAAGGTTGATTGAATATGGAGTATCACTGGGTTGATAATGAACAAATCTAATCAACGATTGAGAAAATATGATGAAGGATGAGTGACTATCTAAACGATTACGCATTGCGATAGATTGTACCGAATTGAAAGTTTTGATTTGAATATGAGTCTAAATAGATTACGAAGAAAGCATGTGCTAGTTGGTGAAAAGCGCATGTAATAAGAGCGCCGAAGAAAAGTCGTGTATTATTTCAAGAATATAAAAAAACTTCAATACCTTTGAAGCTCCCCGCGAGTTGGTGTGAAAAGAAAGATGCGTATGTACGGGTTACATAAATAAAAACGAGCGTATGGTATACGAATTAATGGTTGTTCAAGGTTGAATGTGTCGATTATCTATAAGTACGGGTTATTTTTGATATTAAGTTACGATGATATTAAATGTTCTAAGCGATTTAGGTAAAAATATAGTTGTGTGAATGTTAAAGTTGTATTGAAGCGTTTGTTTTGATCCAATATGAAAATTGATGAAACGTGATGCTGCCCAAATTGATGGGGGTTGAAGCCTTTAGTATGGAGAAGTAGAAGCTTTCGACCCCGATGCTTGTCTGGTGTTGAAAATCGGGGGGTCGAAGCTCCCGCTTCCGGAAGGGCAATGGCAAGATCATGGGGTTGGATATCATGGAACATTTCGGAAAACGAGGAAGAAGGTTGCGGACTTCTACGGTGAAGCACTGCGTATTCGAAATATAAGTACGCATCGGTACAATGTTTAGCAAGAGTTTTCTATATAATAAATAACAAACCCGAGAGATAGCGATCAGCGGTGGTTTCTCACGAATTGGTTCTGTTAATATTGGTGTTCATGTGTGTGATGTTTCTATCTTGTTGATTCTTTGCTCATGATTACGATTATCTAGCTTTGTTATAGCGAAGTAAATGTTTAAAGAGCGTTCCCTGAAAATTATCTAAAATGCGAAAGGTAAGTAATTGTACGCTGGTTTCCTTCTATGTTCCGCGTGCATGTCTTCAGTTCGGGTTCATAAAAACCGCGTGTGAAATACGCTCAAAAGAAAAGGTTGAATTTATTTTAAAATGCGGTTCACCCCCTCTGGGTATTTTTCCCAACACTCAAGAAGGTTGCATTAACGGTAGGTGTGCTCGGTGTGTCACTCGCAGAGTGGAGAAAAGGTGCTACTACCGATGTTGACCCCCATAGTCTCACCATGAGATCAAACTCCCTTCAAAAACCATTGTAAAATAAAGGTTATTTTTGTAGAGGATGATAAAATTAAAATCATAAATAAATAAATGGGATAATTAAATGAGTTTCTTACCCCATGTTGACGGATTTGGGTCATCACGGTTATGATTTTGTATCTTATATCTTCGTACGTTGGCTCAATCGCAATTAAAAAAATGAGTCTCTTGTTTAATTTTACGAGAGGGCCTCTTGACTATTTGGATAGGATCGATTGACATATAATTTTTTTCTTAGGTAAGCACTTCCTCGAGAGCTTATGTTCTTGGATTGGTTTCGGGTTTGGTGCCTTCCCCCTTGTCACCTATTGGTAAAATACGTAGTAGTTGGTTAGAGATTATTTAGGGATGGAAATTATAAATTTCGATCTTGTTTTTTTCCTCATTCGAAGAAGGAAGAGCGGGTTAACTCTCTTTGTTTTCCAGGAGAAGAAAAAAAAAAAGTTTTATTAAAGATAGAAAAAAATGGTTTACGCAGGTTAACATATGCCATCATATTCGATAATTCTTGTGCCATATACATGATTTCGAGTGGTGTAATCATTGAACACCCCTCTATAGGTAGAGAGAGAGATAAACAAATAAATAAAATGGAAAGGTGACAATAATAAAAACATACAATCATCATATAGTGCATAAGTAGCACATGTGTTATAGCATAATTTTCACTTTCATATGCTTGATGATTGATGCTTTGGCCTTGGGCACCTCTTTCCTAGAACTTGATCATCTTCACAAAAAGCAGGTATCTTAAAACACCCACACGTGACTTTGCAGGATTTTTCTACGTATATACACGAGTCCATTAAATAAAATGGAAGGTGAAAATAATAGAAACATACAATCATCATATAGTGCATAAGTAGCACATGTATGTTATAGCATCATTTCCCACTTTCACTTATGCTTGATGATTGATGCTTTGGCCTTAGGCACCCCCTTTCCCTGGAACTTGAAACATCTTCACAAAAAATAGTATCTTAAAACCCATACGCGACTTTTCCCAAGCTTTCATGTATACACGATTCCATTCATACTTATCCACGCGTATACCTTTTTAATCATTAAAAAATATACAATATTCCCTATTTTAAGGCGGCCGGGGGTTGATGGTTATTCCCGTAATTCAACCACCCCGGCTAGGCCAAAACATTTGTTCAGCGAGTAGAAACTAATTTGGAGGAGTATAAAAATACCCTCATATGTGTAGCCTAAGGAGAAGGGTATAGATATTATATATTGGAGCCCTATTTCAAGTCTGATATTCCCGTGCCTCCTGCACTTCCGAGATATATTCGGGAAACCCTTGTTTCTACGCTTGAGATGCTCATCATCCTATGTGACATCTGAAGTGACCTGCACCCATCTTGAAAAGAATTCTTGTGAGGGCGAGGGTTGGATGGATCCGGAAGGGATGGTATGTGAAAGGCGAATGGAAGGATTCGGGTGATCTCTCCACATTTCTGTTACGCCAAGTGTCATTTATAATAAGAAGAACCATCTTGTTCCCGATATTCACGTGTTTATATCTCTTTATATATGTGTAATAATCATTAATTGAATGTTTAATATTGTTCTTATGATATTATGCATGAGTTATCATGACATTTAGGAACTACACATATGCGCAAAACTAGAGTTTCATGTTCGTTCTTTCTTGATTTCGGTTATGAAGCACAAAGGGGTTAGCGAGGGTTTACTGCTGATATCAAACGTTGGACTTACGGGTAAGTTCCGCAACTTACTTTTATATCTAGTTTTCGGTATAAAAGATAGGTTAAGTGAGTCCTTCTTGAATGGTATACCCCTAATCATGAAGGTTTAGGGGCCAAAAACCTTTGGGGTGTTATATCCAGAAACAATGTGGCAAGGATCCAAAAAATAGTAATGTTCTTCAGGTCTTACATACGAGATAAGTCATTTTCCAACATCCGACGTATAACGGAAAATAAACTTGATATGAACATAAACAAAAAAGGATGTGTAATGAGAGTGATGGTAATTGTATGTGTCACGGTCACCTCTCAACCAACGATGGTGTGAACATATTGTAAGGTGCCCACCATGCTCTGCAATCCCATTATTGACAAGTTGTACGACCTTGAATTTTGTTGGCATTTTTGTTAAGCAAGGAGATTTATCAGAAGTTTGAAAGAAATAAAAAATTTCTCATTGGTAACTCGCTATGTCTCTAAGAGAATCGATGTGAGTGCTCTTTGATTGTTGGTCGATGAGTTTTTGAGTGAAATATCTTTGAATATGCATATCATTCTATGGAGCGCGAAGCACGAGTCAAATCTTGATGGTTCTTGTACTCATACTCTAATTAGGTATATGATGGAATTGTAAAAATAAATTTACCTTGAGTAACTTCCCCATCACGAATATCAAGCTTGTCAACATTAACATTGGGCCCGAACATGGGTAGAGGATGAAATTCAAAATTAACTTGATAAGTTTTAATAATATTTGATAATCCTTGGCCAAGTAAGTGTATTTCTTGACCTTGAGTAAACTCTAATATAGGTTGATCCACCTTCTTCATATGATTGATTCATTAGTACGTGGTGGCTTCATGAGAAATTTCAAAATAAATTATGTGCATTGTATCCTTGTCATTAAATGATTTTTTAATGGAAAAATTTATGACTATGTACCCAGTTTAATATAAGGAAAACTTCATATATATTTTCATGTGAAGAGGATCTCAACTAGCAGTGACTCCTCGCTTTTTAAGGTTGTATATATGTCATCGGAAAATTGTGACCATACTAAAAAAAAATTTGCTACCATATATACATCTGCTTGATCTCACCTGCGATATAAACACCTTGGGAGGTGGTTATGTAACCATGACATTCTCAAGTGAAAAATAATTAACCCAACATGCATAACATTGGTTTGGAGTTACATATTTAAACATATTACTAATATCAATTTTTATCAATGAGAGTAGAATCACAATTTTTTTCAATATCATTTTTCATAAGTTTTCAAAATCATGCTCCCTATGTTGGAACAACACTGCTCCCTTTGAATCTGAAACTTGATCTCATATGTCCTATGGCTGCCGATAAAGATTTATTAAAGTCATACGGTATCCGTCTCTTCCATTGGGTCCATTCCCACTAAGTGGGTCTCTTCAAGGCGATCCTCATGTCTCCTAAAAAATGTTGCATAACTAGCTCTATGTCCCTCTCAAACTAGAGGTCGACCCCGGAATCGATACAATTGTCCCTCTGCGGTCCCAGGTATGATGGAGTCCTCCTTTCAGCAACTCCCTCTGAGCATAAATATCTTGACTTTCCTGCGGAACTCCATTTTGTATGGCCTTGATCCTCGAAGGTGAAACGGTACGTTCACTCTCGGTCGAGAACATATAGAACATGATGAAAGGATACGGTCCATCTTAATTCTAACTCAAATACAATTTAACCCTCTTTCATGCCAATTGTTCCTTTAGTGTGGATCCCACACCTCATGACATCCAATAGCCTCTTTGAGACAAGTGGCTAAAATAGATAACACTCCTTGTCATATAGCATGTGGCACCATTGTCTGAATGTAACCATTTATGAAGTCTCCTGCGAATCCGGGAGTGAGACATACTCTTTCTTTAACAATGTGGAGAATTTCTTTGTGAGTTGTGGCTCGTTCTCCTTTGCTCGCCTCTTCCCGAACCAATATTTTCCTCTCATGCTTGGCACGAAATAGTGAAAGTGGTGAAATAGATTATCCTTTGACATGACCCATTTATTATATCAATATTGGATGGTGATTCTTACTATGTGCCCAAGTTTCCTCCTAAATACATTTCTCAAAATATGGATAAATCCTAAAAGAATATTCTAATGAACGAGGTTACCGAAAGAGATTTTGGAAAATAATTGTAAACTAAAGGTTTAAATTATATATATTCAAAAGAAAATATATACTAAACTATTATATACTATATCCCTGAGATTATTATTATTATCATGCATGAATTCGAAAGATTAGAAATAAGCCTAATATTTAGATCTTTAGGTAATGACATAAAATAAAATAGAATGAAAATGATGTAAAATTCGACAAATAGTTAATTGAATTGACTACATTCACAACATTCATATATATATCATTCATATCAATTATAACAATCGAAATAAAATAGCTAGTTAACAATAACTAATCAATTATACAATATATCAATTATATAAAGCAAAAGTATTGATATTTTGATTTCACTAAAAGATAACCAAGCAAACTTAGCAAAATACCCTTATTCGGTTGATAAAAAAAAAAAAAACTGAAAATATGAAGTGGTTCGAGGTATTCTTCCAAAAATAAAATTTACAATTGTTAAAAGTGTCTACTTCTTCAAAAAAACTAGAACCCATAATACAATCTGCAAGCGATTCTTTAAATAAGCCTCTTAACTTCAAGTGTATATCCTAGTTTTTTTACAACAAAATTAAAAAATAGAAAATTAAAAGATAATTTTTTACGATCTCCAACAAATTTGATGAATTATTTTTAGAATGGTTGAACTAGAAGCTTAAGGAAAGGATTTCAAATTTACCCATGTATGCTCAAGATGTGAGAAATATACTATGGTTGGTCGAAAAGAGCATACTAATTTTGGCTTTGTGTATATGTTTTCTTCTAAGAATAGTGATTGTTGTGATATTGTGGATATCGTCTCTTTGACCATGACACGATTTCTGTGTGGTTTTTGACAAAATTGATACTTCTAAGTTAGATCTTTACAATTTTCCAATATCATTTTGTATCACAGCTCCTGTGACTTAACACATCATTGATGAAAACATCGAAGCTTTGGAATACTGCGGAATACTTACATTAGAAATGTCGAATTATCTTATAATTTATAGAAATGAATCAATTAATTGAGAACAATATTACTGTTCCTTGATCATATATTTAGATTGTTGTAAATTCTTTTTCATTTTTGTAGGGAAGTTTTGATTCTTATTAACCCACAGCATCGTGCTTTTGGGATTCTTGATGTAAATGTTTTAGTTGTGCTTTTCTTTAGAATTAAATGTAATAGACATTATTTCACCTTCTCCTTTCAAAATTTTTATCTATTACCTTGTTGTGGCTACTTTTAAATTTCTTGTATGTTGTACATAAGAGATTACATACTTTTGAAAATTCTAAAAAAATATATATGCTAAAATTAAAATTTGAAAAAAAAGCGGCACTAAGTAGTATTTGAAGTTTAACTGTGTCGGATAGCGCGGCCACCTTTTTGGTGCGTTGGGTTAAAGGAGGATCACTTCATTTCTTGGATGCGCAATGTGAAATTTTTCCCGTGATGGAGTGTTAGCGAGTCCTGGTAGTTGAAAGTTAGCGGTGGGGTGCCCTACTGCTGGAATATTTAACCCGCCGGTTGACCGATGTGTGGCCCGGATGTTCTGCGGGGAACGCGCCCTGTAGTCGAGCCCATACTACGAATTCCCGCCGCGGTGGCAGAGATCACAGTGAAAGTCATTGGACCCATAGCAACAACGAAAGCGAAGCCAGTGCCTTCCCCGTCACCCTCCACATCGTCCTCCACATCACTCCCAAGTTTGTATGTAAATCACTTCATCCTTTAATTCGTTTTAGTATGTTTTTTCTCCTTCCATTCATTTTTCCTTCACTGCTATAAGAGAGTTTGTCCTCATTGCATCACATTGCTGCCCCCCTCCCAAAACCACTAAAGTATCCAAATTCTAAGTACCGGTGTCGATCGGGAAGCCATTTCGGCAACTAGGTAAAGCTGTGTAACTGTTCTCATACAAACGTTCAAAATGATAAATAATGTTGCCATTTTCGGGTCTTCCACTCATATCACACTAATGGAAAAAAGATCATACATTATGTATAATGTTTTCACGATGAACCACCCTCTCTTTTATCGGCGTGTTGTTAAACGGTAACGAAGTCCCAATTTACTACTGCTTTGATTAAGTACGGATTCTTGTAAGTGTTTGTTCCCAGAGACCTACTGTTCCTACCAGGTTTATTCATTGGTTGGTTTCCTACATGTGCCTAAAATTCTTTGTGTCATGAACTATTGAGAAAATATTTTCCGGGAAATTAATAAACTCAATTGGTAATGAAATATATTTGTTATCCCTCTGCAGGGGCTTATATGGGAATTTTCCTTTGATGAATTCATCTCTTCATATTTTTAAGAATTTTGGAAGACTGCGTTTTAGGTGTATTTTATATCTTGTGTGAAGTAGCAAAATTCTCCTTGGAGGTCAAACAATTTTTCTTTGAATATCTTTGCTCAAGATGTACAACCGAGTTCTTTAAATTTTGGCCAAATTCCTAAGGAGAATGTCTGCCATGGTGGTAGATAATTCAATTCTAGGAATTTTTTCTTTGATGATAAACACAGGTGATTTGGACATTCCAACATCCAAATGTTGTCAATAATCACTTTATCGACTTTTCAATAATTGGAAATTTCGGAGTTTTCTTCTTTGGTCATTTATTTCTTTACGGTAATATGGATAAATTTACTCGGATAGGTGGGAACATTTTCAATGCAATAAAATAATCAGTGGTATTTGGACAAGCACAGTGAAAAAAAAAAAAGTGGGAAATGAAGGATTGTTTGAATTCACCTCCTCTTTCCTTCCTATATTATATAAATTTTAAATGGAGAGGGCTGCACCTAGATTATTTCCTGAAGCTAGGTCGTTTTTGAAAAGTGAGCAATCTTCCAGATATGGAGATTGGTTTTCTCATGAGGGGCTATAGTGAAATTAGATTACTTGGAGGTGATATAGAACCTTTTAGATTGCCTATTTTTGTTCCCATGAGATTTTTTTACCTTAAAGGTTCCTTGATGAGGTCTTAATGTTGACCAGGGTCCATTTTGTTCCAATGAAGAAAAGGTCATATGTTTAAGCTACCTAGGGCAGTGGGGCCATTCATTTTAAACAACGGACATTATGAAGTTGCTCTGCGTCGCCCAGGCGGCATGAATTTGTCATTGGAGAAGCAAACACATAGCCCGCCTGTGTGTTCAAAGCTGAGAGTGGAAAATGGTTATTCTACATTGTTCAATAATCAAGGCCAACGTTGGAGAAGCTGCTGTAAAAATGGAGGACATGTACGTGTTTGGGCGGATGGAGGTGGAAAATCCTCACCCTAATGAAAAAGGGTGCTCTTAAAAGAGAAGAGAGAATTAATTTATTTGGCGGTGTCCCCAGGAGATAGGCAATGAAAGGCCATGGAGAAGAGAACAGCTCTGGCTACTATGTTCTTCATAATTGAAGATATCTCTTGCACTCCCTCATCTCCTCTTACGAGAGAGTTCAAGTCATGGCTCCCTATCAAACATTAAGCAATTTTTATCATGATTAAAGAAAGAAATAAGAAAGTGAAAGAAAAAACATTGAGTCTGAATAAGGCTCAAATTTCTCTTGAGCGATAGAATTAAAGAAAACAATGGACTTGAAAGGTCAATTGAAGATAGCTTTCTCTCACTGTCAGAATGTGAATGTGACTTGTTCTTCTTCTTTCAAAGCTGTTAATTTAACAGGTAGATGCATGTTAGAAATGTTTCCATTGATGAAAAAAGGAGGTGGCAGAGATGCGGAGATGGCGAAACGAGTTGCAGGAGACAGGAAGCAGGACAATGGGCATCAAAGAAGAAAAACAAATGAAGCAAAGGAGACAAGAAGAGGCAGAGGAAACGAATATAAAGGAGAAAGGCAGAGGCAGAGGAAGCGAATACAGAGGTAGAGCCGTTATCACAGCAGTAGAGGCAGAGGCAGAGCGACAGAAGCAGCAGAGGCAGAGCCACGACTGTTATTGCAGAGAAACAACTGTTATTCCGAGAATCTTTTACACAGCCGGGTGTTACACAACATAAATTACATTCCGGGCTTTATATTCAAACGTGCATTGGAATGCAATGAGATTGGATATGCTTTGAATCAGTTGGAATTCACTGTTTGAATTATGTTTGAAATTAATCCCCAGTTTTGAACAGAGCACTTGTATTCGATTGACATGAAGGTTATATATATGCATACACCAAAGAACTGTGCGTTATATATATGGTAGGACCATGTGGAAATGCCAGAGACCAAGGCCACTTATGAATGGAGCGGAACCATAGTCGTAACAAAGAATATATATATATAATTGAAATGCGATGAATATATATATATATATATATATATATATATATATATTTGAAATCGTGGAGGACCGGAACCTGGAGTGTAGGGAGAAGTGGAACCGTGACGGATGAGCAGTAACGGCGGTTTGGAGGAACAGTAAAGCGGAATGGTGGTATTCATCGCACCACCCTTATACGGAAAGTGGTATTGAAGGAATGGGCAGCGATTCCATAGAATGCCTGACGCGTGTCCTCGAGTGAAATTGGAAAACCACTTTTTATTGTGCGCCATCGCGCGTTATGGTCTGCTCATATTGATCAAGCGATATCCATTGGATCGGGCAACGGGGGGATATCCCTTCCTTTAGATGGCGAGGGTATTCCTTAGGGTACGTCGGCAGGTGGAGGGGGCAGGAAGTCTTTACTTTTTTTTTTTTAAATGAAGGGAAAATGGTTATTAAACTTTGGTCATAATATTACATGGGCGAAGGTCAAGAATGTCATTCCGGAGGCCTCGTATATGGTGACAAAGGTTAGTCATTATCCCCCGCGGAATTTAAAAAGGAATGGTTTAACATATCCGAAAAATTTGGATATAGTTCAAGGTATTTTATTTAAATATTGCAACTCGGACATACGGAGACTAATACCATATGTTTACGATTGTGAAGTCAGCACACTATGAAATATATGGGAATGTAATATAGTTTGATGTTATAAAGCCACGGACTATTAATAATTGTTAATGCTTGACTCGGAGATGGGCATACGATGAAGTGAATACATGGGTCCTCACATTTAGTGGGAAACATATATATATATGCTGATATATATACTACGCTGATATTTAATATAGTGGGCTGTAATATTGCTCCGAAATTGTATTAAAACATTAATTGGGTTTATTACATGAGCATATTATGTACTGTATGGGTTTTATAATCGTGAGTATAAAAAGCCTCCATAGTTGATTAAAGTGCCAGCCCAAGAGATTAGAACCTTGAAAGTTTGCCCAGATTTAAAATCCGCTGTTATATTAAAAAGCAGTTATAAATGCAGCAGGTGCACAAAGTAAAGTGAACAGGAATAAATACAGGAATGAAGTGAACAGATGGAATATGCCAATGACAGTGAACAAAGAGTATGCAGAACTATTTCTTTACAGCAGCAAGAAAAGACAAATCCAGCAAATCCAAAATCCAGAAAAGGAGCTGAATGGAATTGAGATGTATAACTGAAAAAAATGAAAATGTAAATATTTTTTATTGTTTGTGATGCAAAGGCAAGTGTCCTAAGGAAAAGAAAAATCCCACTATAGCATGAAATTTTGTACACATTATAATTTTAATTGAGTTTGATAAAGGAATGAGAAGATAGAAGTCAAAAGGTCAGGGCTATTCACTTCAAATTCTCTGAGGAATGTAAAGAGTCATGTAATGAACTCTATATATAATATCACATTAATATGCAGAGTGTGGGTGTGGAGAATAGAGAAGGAAGAATATAAAGATTGAGACAGAGAAAAATTAAGAGAGGCAGAGCAGAAAGAGATGCTACAAAACAGAGCTGATATCTGAGGTAAATTAGCAAACATTCAGTTTGACATATTGAGGAAGTTGGAGCTTCCCTATCAAGTTGCAACTTGATAGCTGTCAGTTGTAGCTGACTGAGGTTGGAACCTCCTATAGGTTGGTGCCTGCAGAAAAACAGTGGTGAGAGGGAGTTGGAGCTTGCCTTTGCATCACAACAATAATAAGATGTGGTTTTCTCCCTTTATGGGTTTCCACTTATATCTGGTGTCTCTGTGCATGATGTTTATCTATTGATCTGATTTATATCTTCTACTTAATACCTGCTACTCTCATATTAAAGTCTGTTGTTATATTAAATTAATATTTGCTGCTCACATTCTAAGATTACTCACATATTAAGTTGGACATGAAATGAAGATGTATGTTAGTTTGAATAAAAGGTTTAAAAAGTCCATGAATGTGTTAAACTGATTCACCCCCCCCTCTCAGTTTAACTAAGGGTTCAACAATTGGTATCAGAGCCAGGTTCCTTTGTACAAGTCTAACAACTGAAAGGAGATCCTAGGTTCCCAAGATGGCTAGTAAAGAAGGATGCTCAACCAATAAAGCCCCTTTCTTCACTAGTGAAAATTATGCTTTCTGGAAAATCAGAATGAGGACATACATAATGTCTCTAGGAATAGAAGTTTGGGCTGCTGTGGAATTAGGATATGCCCCAAAGGCAACTGACACAGAGAAAGAAACAAAACAAGACTTTGTGGCTAACGCAAAAGCCATGAATGCCATCCTGAATGGATTGTGTGAAGTAGAGTTTATTAAAGTAATGCACAAAGACACTGCCAAAGAAATATGGGATACTCTTGAAAACATAGATGAGCGAGACAAGAAAGTAAAGACTGCCAAACTTCAAGTCTATAGAGCCCAGTTTGAAAACTTAAAAATGAATGATGATGAAGACATTTCCAGTTTCTTCCTAAAAGCTACAGAAATTATTAACAATATAAAAGCTCTTGGAGAAAAAATGTCAGAAAGTATAATTGTGCAAAAGATTCTAAGATCTCTTCCATCCAGGTTTAATCCAAAGGTGTCTGCAATAGAAGAAACAGCTGATTGGGAGACCTTGACCATGAACCAGCTACTTGGAAATCTAACAGCCTATGAAATGAGGCTCCCACAGAAGAAGCCAAGTACGAGGGAAGCAACCTTTAAAACAGAAAAGAAGAAAGAAGAAGAGGGAGACATATGCTCTTGCTCAGATGAAGAAGAGGCAAAGTTTGTCAAGAAATTGGATAGAGGCTCAGGTAAATACAAAGGTAAACTTCCCTTCAAGTGCTTTAACTATGGAAGAGTTGGACACTATGCTGCTAAGTGTCCTCACAAAAAAGTAAGAAATCAGGCTGAAGAATCAGAGAAAAACACATCAAAGAACTGGCAGAAAGGAAAGAAATTCAGTAGAAAATCCTTCTATGCTCAACAAGATAGCAGTACATCTGGAGACTCAGATGAATCCTCAGGAGAAGAAGGAACCTCTGAATTTTTACTGATGGCCATAGAAGATCTTGAAGGTCTCTTGCTAGAAGTTGAGAAAGAAGGGGAAGTTGACCTTGAGGGGGAGCTAAGAAGTGCTCTGGAGGAGATTGACAGACTCAAACCAAAATGCAGAAAACAAAAAGAGATTCTCCTAAAATGTGTGAAAGACTAAGAAAATTCAGAAGTCCTCATGCAACTGAAGGTAAAGCTTGAAGAAGACAAGAAGATAGAAGATATATTACTTCAGAAAATCAAGGATAAAACTCGAGAACAAGAGAAGCTGGAAGAAGAAATTGTATGTCTGAGGAAGAAATTAGAAAGTGCTCAACAGAAAGTGTCTATATACCCTTCTCAAATGACAAGCTCTGGTAAGTTGAATGAAATCTTGGATGCTCAAAGATCTCCTCTAATAAAAATTGGGATAGGCTATGAAGGAGAATCAAGTAAAGGCAAAGAAAAGGAAAACAAAAATATAATTTTTGTGAAAGCAAAGAAGGCTGATGAAGCAGCTCAAATAATTCCTACAAAGGAAGAAACATGTAATGAGAGAGACAGAGACCAGAAGAAACCTCTAATAACAAATATTGCAACAAATACTAAGACAACAGAGAAAGGATCATACACTCCTGATTATATCAAATTTGGAAGCCATCAAAGGAGATTCTTGCCTCCTATGAAGAATGCCACCTGTTATGTCTGCCACAAGCTGGGACACATTGCTGCATATTGTCATGCAAGGAGGAGTAATTCAAACCAGCTAAAGATGCAAACAATAAAGAGACTGTCTCAAGCAAACAAATGGAAAAGACAACCTTACATCAAGTACGCAAACAGTTTCTATGGTTACTATTTTTATTGTAAGGAATTTGGCTATAAAATCAGTGAGTGTAGAAAGTATGGACAAAGATTGATGTTTAACACCTCAAGGAGGTTTATGATTCAAAGAAATTTTGTTCATACTCATAACTCTGCAAAAATTATGATCAAATGTTGTGTATGCAATCAAGTTGGACATATACCTTCCAAATGTCCTCTAAGAAAATGTAGTCCATCATCCCACAAAAGATACCAAACAAAAGGGTGCTTCCAGTGGATAAAGAAGGAGAATAAATGTGACCTAGCCTTAACTGCTCAAGACCTGAAAAGCCAGTGGTACCTGGACAGTGGCTGCTCAAAACATATGACTGGAGACAAAAGCAAGTTTATAACTCTTGATGAAAAGAAATCTGGCAATGTTACTTTTGGCAATGATAAATCAGGTAAGATCAAGGGAAAAGGCTCAGTTAGCATAGATAATGGAAGAGGAAAGGCCCAAGATGTACTATTTGTAGATGGGATGAAAGCAAATTTACTGAGTGTCAGTCAGATGTGTGACAAAGGCTGTGAAGTTCTCTTTAGAGCACAAGATTGTGAAGTCAGATCAAGCACAACAGGAAAGACTCTGCTCAAAGGTGTTTGAACAGAGAGTAATGTTTACATAGTAAAAGAGGAGGATGAAGCTTGCCATCTTAGCAAACTTGAGGAGTCATGGTTATGGCATAGGAGACTGGGACATCTCAGCTTCGACCATATCATCAGACTGAGCAAGAAGAAAGCTGTCAGAGATATGCCAGAAATAAAAAGGCCTTCAAATACCATATGTAAATCTTGTCAATTGGGAAAACAGACTCGCACATCCTTTAGATCTAAAGATGAGCTATCAACAAGAAGACCACTCCAGCTTGTGCACATGGACCTATGTGGACCTGCTAGAACTAAGACACCAAGTGGAGAATCCTACTTCATGCTGATAATAGATGATTTCTCCAGAATGACATGGGTTGCTTTTCTCAAGAACAAATCAGAAGCACTGGAAAAGTTTAAGACATTCAAAGCATTAGCAGAAAATCAAACTGGATGCAAGCTAAAATGTATCAGATCAGATAGAGGAGGATAATTCACAGATTATGACTTTGCAGACCTATGTAATGAACATGGAATAAAGCAACAATTTACCATTGCAGGGACACCTCAGCAGAATGGAGTAGCAGAGAGACAAAACAGATCTGTACAACAAATGGCTAGAGCTATGATGCAAGAGAGTAACATTACTCAAACCTTTTGGGCAGAAGTTGTACACACAGCAGTACATATTCTAAACAAAGCTCATTTAAGACCTAACAGTGACAAGACACCTTATGAGCTATGGCATGGTAAACCTGCATCAATCAAGCACTTTAGAGTCTTTGGAAGCAAGTGCTACATAAAGAATAATGATGAAAATATGGGGAAGTTTGATGCAAGAGCAGATGAAGGAATACTCTTAGGATATGCATCCAAGAGTAAAGGATACAGATGCTACAACAAGACTCTTCGAAAAATTGTAGAAAGTATTGATGCAAGATTTGATGAAGAACTTCCAAACAAGACAAGAGATATAGATTGCAGCAGCCATCCTGAAAATCATGAAGAAGAGGACCAAGATGATGAAGAAACAAGAAAAACATCAGAAAATGCTGAACTGAACTCAAAAACCCCCTCAAGATACACTCAAAAGAACCATCCAGAAGATCAAATCATAGGAGACAAGAGTGTGGGAGTGCAAACAAGAAGGCAGCTAACTGAACAAACAGAAGAAGTATACATAGAAATGTTATCACAAATAGAGCCAAAGAAGTTTGAAGAAGCCAGCAAGGACAAGTATTGGGTAAAAGAAATGAATGAAGAATTGGACCAAATTGAGAAGAATAATACCTGGGAACTAGTTCCTAGACCAATTGAGAAGAATATCATTGGTTCAAAATGGGTATTCAAAAACAAAATGAATGAGCAAGGACAAGTAATCAGGAATAAAGCCAGGTTGGTCTGCAAAGGATACTCACAAATTGAAGGACTTGATTATGAAGAAACATTTGCCCCAGTAGCCAGAATGGAAGCTATCAGAATGTTCCTGGCATTTGCATGCTACCAATACTTCAAGGTATATCAAATGGATGTAAATTCTGCTTTTCTTAATGGAGATCTAGAAGAAGAAGTATACATGGAACAACCAGAAGGCTTCTCATTGACAGACAAAGAAACATATGTATGTAGACTGAAGAAGGCCCTATATGGATTGAAACAGGCTCCTCGTGCTTAGTACTCAAGACTGGATAAATATTTGCAAAAACATGGTTTTAAAAGAGGTGGAGTAGACAGCAATCTATACATAAAAGCCCATGAAAATGAACTCCTAATTGTTGTTGTATATGTTGATGACATTATGTTTGGAAGCAACAAAGATGAGCTAGCAAAAGGATTTGCAGAAGAGATGAAATCAGAGTTTGAAATGTCCATGATTGGAGAGCTCAGTTTCTATTTAGGACTTCAAATTCAGCAAAGGAGCATAGGTACATTCATCTCACAAGAAAAATACCTAAAAGAAATGTTGAAAAAATTCAAAATGGAAGATTGCAAACCTGTGTCAACTCCCATGACCACAAGTTGCAAGCTGTGTGCTGATGATGGGTCTGCTGATATAGATCAAAAACTCTACAGATCCATGATTGGAAGTCTATTGTACCTGACTGCATCAAGACCAGACATCATGCTAGCAGTGGGACTAGTGGCTAGATATCAAGCAGCACCTAAACAAAATCACCTTCTTGCAGTCAAAAGAATATTTAGATATCTACAAGGAACAACACAGTATGGACTTTGGTATCGTAAAAGCAAAAACTTCACTTTATCAGCATACACAGATGCAGATTGGGCCAGCTGTGTGGATGACAGGAAGAGTACAAGTGGAGGTGCATTCTATCTAGGAGAAAGTCTGGTGGCATGGTTAAGCAAGAAACAAACATCTATCTCCCTATCTACAGCAGAAGCAGAATATATTGCAGCAGCAGCATGTTTCACATAAGTCATGTGGATGAAACAAACTCTACAAGACATGAAGGTAAGCATTGATGAACCTATCTCAATTAAATGTGATAATACAAGTGCTATAAGTATATCTAAAAATCCTTTGCTTCACTCAAAAACTAAGCATATCCCAATCAAGTATCATTTTCTCCGAGAACAAGTGGCTCAAAAGATAGTAAAATTGGAATATGTACCAACAAAAGAACAGACAGCTGATATATTTACCAAACCTCTTGCTGGAGAACCATTCCAATATTTGAGGGATAAACTAGGGGTAGTATCTATAGATGCTACTCTCTGATATAAGGAGAAAGCACAGTCTTAGGGGGAGAACAAAAATGATAATATCATTCCAGGGGGAGATCCGCCAACAAGGAAAGCATGAATCAGGTCCTCAGGTTCAAAGGATTAAGACAAAAGAACACCAAGTTATTATCCTAGAGTTGTTTGCATTATTCAAACATGAAAAGGTCAATTACAGAACAAAAGCATCAGTTTGAATCCAATAATACATCTCTGATTAGATAAAAGCTGATACATCTGTATTCTATGAAGTATCATTATTCTCACTTTTAGCTCTATACAAGTGAAATAAGTCTATGCGTTTGAACTGTATCAATTTACCGTGTATATTCAAATTCGATAATCCTCAAAGTGTTCTCTCAACAAGTCTTATACATCACTTTGGAGCAGCATGGTACAAAGTCAGTAGAAGAGGACCTAAACATAACTTAGAGAGAGGAAATGCAAAAAGAAACCCTTTGCCATTGATGTCAAAGGGGGAGGAAGAGAAAACAACAGGAGGAAGAGCAGGCAAACAGGAAGAGCAAACAACAGGAGGAAGAGCAGGCAAACAGGAAGAGAAAACAACAGGAGGAAGAGCAGGCAAACAGGAAGAGAAAACAATAGGAGGAAGAGCAACAGACAAAAGCAGAGAAAATATGACACTGCCATCAATGCCAAAGAGGCCCCCATGGAAATGTTTTCCGTGCAGTGGAAAAGGAGGTAGCAGATGCGAACGGAACGAGTTACAAGGAGACAAAGACGGAGACAATGGAAATAACAATGAAGCAAACGAATGAAACAAAGGAGACGAGCGAGCGAGGAGAAACGAATATAAGGAGAAAATCGGAGAGCGAGAGGGAAGCGGATACGAGAGGCGGACGGGTTATCCGAGTAGAGGTAGGCATAGTGACGAACGGCGGGGGGGGTAGAGCGACGGAAAGCGGCGAGAGCGAGGCCACGGGCCTGGCCATTGGAAGAAACAAGCTGACTGACCAAAGAATCTTACACGGTAAGGTGTTACACAACATAAATTACATTCCGGGCTTTATATTCAAACGTGCATTGGAATGCAATGAGATTGGATATGCTTTGAATCAGTTGGAATTCACTGTTTGAATTATGTTTGAAATTAATCCCCAGTTTTGAACAGAGCACTTGTATTCGATTGACATGAAGGTTATATATATGCATACACCAAAGAACTGTGCGTTATATATATGGTAGGACCATGTGGAAATGCCAGAGACCAAGGCCACTTATGAATGGAGCGGAACCATAGTCATAACAAAGAATATATATATACTTGAAATGCGATGAATAGTTATATATATATATATAATTGAAATTGTGGAGGACCGGAACCTGGAGCGTAGGGAGAAGTGGAACCGTGACAGATGAGCAGTAACGGCGGTTTGGAGGAACAATAAAGCGGAATGGTGGTATTCATCGCACCACGCTTATACGGAAAGTGGTATTGAAGGAATGGGCAGAAATTCCATAGAATGCCTGATGCGTGTCCCCAAGTGAAATTGGAAAACCACTTTTTATTGTGCGCCATCGCGCGTTATGGTCTGCGCATGTTGATCAAGCGATATCCGTTGGATCGGGCAACGAGATATCGGCCGTTGGATAGGCGAGGGAATTTACAAGGTACATCGTGGAGTGGGCCCGAGTACTGTACACAAATGAAGGGAAAATGGTTATTAAACTTTGGTCATAATATTACATGGGCGAAGGTCAAGAATGTCATTCCGGAGGCCTCGTATATGGTGACAAAGGTTAGTCATTATCCCCCGCGGAATTTAAAAAGGAATGGTTTAACATATCCGAAAAATTTGGATATAGTTCAAGGTATTTTATTTAAATATTGCAACTCGGACATACGGAGACTAATACCATATGTTTACGATTGTGAAGTCAGCACACTATGAAATATATGGGAATGTAATATAGTTTGATGTTATAAAGCCACGGACTATTAATAATTGTTAATGCTTGACTCGGAGATGGGCATACGATGAAGTGAATACATGGGTCCTCACATTTAGTGGGAAACATATATATATATGCTGATATATATACTACGCTGATATTTAATATAGTGGGCTGTAATATTGCTCCGAAATTGTATTAAAACATTAATTGGGTTTATTACATGAGCATATTATGTACTGTATGGGTTTTATAATCGTGAGTATAAAAAGCCTCCATAGTTGATTAAAGTGCCAGCCCAAGAGATTAGAACCTTGAAAGTTTGCCCAGATTTAAAATCCGCTGTTATATTAAAAAGCAGTTATAAATGCAGCAGGTGCACAAAGTAAAGTGAACAGGAATAAATACAGGAATGAAGTGAACAGATGGAATATGCCAATGACAGTGAACAAAGAGTATGCAGAACTATTTCTTTACAGCAGCAAGAAAAGACAAATCCAGCAAATCCAAAATCCAGAAAAGGAGCTGAATGGAATTGAGATGTATAACTGAAAAAAATGAAAATGTAAATATTTTTTATTGTTTGTGATGCAAAGGCAAGTGTCCTAAGGAAAAGAAAAATCCCACTATAGCATGAAATTTTGTACACATTATAATTTTAATTGAGTTTGATAAAGGAATGAGAAGATAGAAGTCAAAAGGTCAGGGCTATTCACTTCAAATTCTCTGAGGAATGTAAAGAGTCATGTAATGAACTCTATATATAATATCACATTAATATGCAGAGTGTGGGTGTGGAGAATAGAGAAGGAAGAATATAAAGATTGAGACAGAGAAAAATTAAGAGAGGCAGAGCAGAAAGAGATGCTACAAAACAGAGCTGATATCTGAGGTAAATTAGCAAACATTCAGTTTGACATATTGAGGAAGTTGGAGCTTCCCTATCAAGTTGCAACTTGATAGCTGTCAGTTGTAGGCGGCGAGGTGGAGACCTCACTGTGGGTTGATACTGTGAGAAAAATAATGGTGAGGAGTTGGAGCTTGCCTTTGCATCACAACAATAATAAGATGTGGTTTTCTCCCTTTATGGGTTTCCACTTATACGGTGTCTCTGTGCATGATGTTTATGTGTTGATACGGTTATATCTTAGCAAAATACCTGCTACTCTCATATTAAAGTCTGTTGTTATATTAAATTAATATTTGCTGCTCACAGTCTAAGATTACTCACATATTAAGTTGGACATGAAATGAAGGTGTATGTTAGTTTAAATAAAAGGTTTAAAAAATCCATGAATGGTTTAAGTAGTTCACCCCCCTCTCGGTTTAACTAAAGGGTTCAACGATGAAAGAAATTCCTCTTCCTGACAATATTAATTTACATATGCAAACGAGACAATTAATCTTTAATGATTTGAATAAAACTACTTCAGTTGCTGCTAAGCTGAAAACATGTTAAGTAAAGTGATCAAATAGCTAAATTTGGAAAAAGATAACTCAAGAGCTTATTCTACATAGAAGGAGGAATTAAAGAAAATAATTGTTAAAGTTGGTGTTGATCCTGAAGACAGATCAACAATTCAGAAACTGTTGCAGTCTGTTGAATCTGAAATTCAGAATTTGAAGAATAAACTGAAGCTTCCAATAGGTGAGCATCCTATGGCTATTGAAGTAGCCTGGGTGGAAACAGAGAAAGATAAACTGTTGCAAGATCTGCTGGCCAAGGATCAAGAAATTGTAAAACTGAAGGAAGCAGGTGAGATGTTGCAGAAGCAAATTGATTCTCATGTTTGTACAGTAGTTGTTTCATCTAATTCAGAAGACCCTGCTGCCCAATTAAATCAAGTCTCAACTGAGTTAAGATTGGTAGAAATTGATTTAAAGAAATCTCAGAGGGAGTTGGAAGGAGCTTATAAAGTGCTCAATGTTACAGAGAATGAGTTGCATATGACCAAGGACAATGCAGAAAAATATAGGTTGGACTGTCAGAATGCCTATTACGAGATCAAACAGCTAAAGGAGAAAGTGAAGAGAAATGTATCCCTTATTCAAGCCAGGGAGATTATTTGGAATGAAATTATTGATGTTGTCAAGAACATATGGGATTTGTTGATCATTATTGGGGAAGAAAAGAGTATTGTGAGGGACCTGGAAAATTTCATTGTTTTTTTTTTTTTTTTTTTTTTTTTTTTTTTTAACAAACAGTATGGATTTCTATTAAGTTTGGCCAAAAATGCGTTTTCACGGTTACATTAGGTCGGGCATAGCCCTTAAAATTTCTTCCACTAAACGGTTATGGGCCAAAAAATTTTGGAATCCACAGTTTTACTGAGACTATCGAGTCTATCTCGAATTATTTTCCCTATCTTAAATAGACATAAAAAGCTGTTTCAATAAAATGCGAAAGTAAAACATAACGAAGTTTGTAATGTTGTAATTGCTTGGAATCATGTTACTTCATACCTTCGAGAGGAAGCACAAGAAGTGGAACTTCCTGGTAACTGAAATCAGCATCCTTATTATTTTCCCTCAGAACATGAAGAAAGGATGCAGTCCGGAAAGATTTCACCAGAGTTCTGATTCTTGAAATCACTCTTGCCAATCTGATATCTGTTGGAGAGGAATCCTCCACTAAGACTTTGATAATAGACTGAGAGTCTCCAATGATACTGACATTTGAAATACCAATAGCCTTTTCTTGCTTGAGACCTTGCAGAAGTGCCAAGGCTTCAGCTTGCATGCTAGTAGACTGCCCTAATCCCCAAGCGAACTTTGTCACAATTATGCCCTCTTTATTTTTTATAATTCCTCCTGCCCCAGCGAATCCGGGGTTGCCTTTCGCTGCCCCATTGAAAAACAAGGAGTATCTGAATTGCCTGAGGAGAAGATCTGATAGATCATTCTCCTTTCCTCTAAATTGCCACTCTTTTATGTCCTTGTGATGCCTTATATCGCCAGAGAATTGGAGATCCAACGAGGCACCCCATTCTAAGTCTTGCTGGCTTAGATTCAAATCCGGCAAATGTTCCCCCAGACTTTCTTTCCATAGAATTTTTATTTTAATGATGATGAACTGCGAATTTAAGCTTTCATCTATGAAAACTCTTCTATTACGCTCAAGCCAAATTTGCCAGCAAACAAATTTCGGCAAGGAGAGCCATGCAGCTTTAAAATTTTCATTCTTTGGGAGCGTTTCTGGATAGAGATTTCGCCAGTTTGCAAATAGATCTGTGATAGACATGGGTAAGATGAATTCAGTTTTCCAATAGCTCAATAGGCCTTGCCAGATTTCTCTTGAAAATTTGCAGTCTAATATGATGTGCTGGGCGTTCTCTTCACTATCACAGCATAAATGGCATCGAGAGGGACCTTGGAACCCTTTCTTCTTCAATCTGTCAGCTGTTAAAATCCCTCTGTGACATAACAACCAACAAAATGAGTCAACCTTTGGCATGGATTTGAAATTCCAGAGCCCTTTCCAAACAACAGGATCAGGAGGGACGTTAGGACGATCTTGAAGGCTTTTATATCCCTGCGCAACAGAGTACAGCCCTGGGGCGGCTCCCCAACCGCGGGCATCCTTCTTTCCCACGCGCAGAGGCACCTTACCATTTAGCAGAGACAGGAGGAGATCACGAGCGGGAGTCAGCTCTGGAGGAATGGGAGGAAGTCTCTAACGCAGCCAATTGCTACCTGCCCACTGGGAGATGTCCCAAAGAGTTACGTAACCTGCGTTGTTCAGCCACAAACAAAGCGCTTGCTGAGAGCAATGAGACGATAAAGGAGGATGCATCATGATGCAATCGTCCCATATCCTAATTTCTTTGTTGTTGCCTGGAATCCAATACGCTTTGTCTCTGATTAAAGGGGCTGCTTTGTGGCAGAGTTTGATCAGATGCGAGCCTGTGGTGGGCAGAGAGGTGTCCAGGCATCACTTCCTCTTCCCCCTGAAATATTTCCTCCAAAGAGCTCTTTGCGCCCAACCTGGGTGTGGTCCAATGATCCTCCAGAAGATCTTGGCTCCCATGGCTATGTTTTGGAGGCTGAGGTCTTTGAAGTTGAGGCCTCCTTCAAACTGAGGCTTGCAAATTTTCTCCCAACTTACCAAAGGGATTTTCATGTCATTGTGATTTCCCCCTTTCCAGAAGAACTTACGAATGAAGGCTTCCATTTTTTTGATGATGCCTGAAGGTGCAAGAAAAACAGAGAATTGAAAAATGGGGAGGCTACTGAGAATGGATTTGATGAGGACAGTTTTGCCGGCAAGGTTTAACCAAGAGAATCCCCAAGCTTGAATTTTGGCCTTAAATTTGTCCAACAGAGGAATCCAGTCTCTGCTGTAAGCCAGTTTATGGAAGATGGGAAGGCCCAAATAAGTAAAAGAGGACCAAGAAAGGGAGGCAGAAAATCCAAGGATTCTGGAGATGGCAGAGAGGGTGGAAGCAGAGATATTCCAGCAAAAAGCTTTACACTTACCTTTGTTTAAACAGCTGCCTGTAGCTTCACTGTAGTCGTCCAAGACCTCCTTGAATCTTAAAGCAGATTTGGAAGAGGCAGCCCCTAACAAGAGGGTATCATCCGCAAACAGGGTGTGATTTACATTTTTAACCCCTCTGGCTATATTGAGCCCCAAGATCTCTTGGTCAACCAATTTCTGATCAAGGTAGAAACTCATGACAGAAACATGAAGGACGAAGAGAAGCGGAGAGAGGGGGAAACCGTGCCTAAGCCCTCTTGAAGCTTTAAAAAAGCCAGCTGCTCTCCCATTCACCAAGGGGGCGATCCAAGGATCGACAATACAAGCACGGATCCAATTTAAAAAGCCCATTCCAAAGCCAATTTTTTTCAAAACTTCCCAAAGAAAGCTAATTCGGACCCGATCAAAGGCATTTGCTAAATCAAGTTTAATTACCATACCTTTCTCATTGCGAAGATGGCTTGAGTGAATCGCCTCTTGCACGAGAATGAAATTGTCAGCAAGCTGTCTCCCCTGAACAAATCCGCCTTGGTTCTCCGGGATGATGACTGGGAGGATACCTTTCAGCCTGTTGGCAATTACCTTTGTGATTAATTTATATCCAATATTACAAAGAGAGATGGGCTGGAACCGATTAAATTCTTTAGCACCCTTTTCCTTGGGAATGAGGGCGAGAAAAGCAGAATTGGTGCTGCCCCCTATTTTCTGGCAATTTTGGGATTTCAAAATCATTTTGTAGAGGTCTTTCTCCACAATCTGCCATCAGGTTTGAAGGAATCTTGCAGTGAAGCCATCCAGGCCTGGGGCTTTGTCTAGCTCCATGTCGGAGATAGCATCTTTTATTTCTTGTATAGAGATCTTCGCTTCCAGCTGTTGATTCATTAAAGGAGAGATCCTAGGGGGAACCGCCTCCAAAAATTTAGAGTTTGGGTCGGTCGCACCCTCTTCTCTGTACAGGTTTTGAAAGTGATTGAAAGCTGCTCTCTTTATGCTCTCAAAGTCTTTGTGTGTCGAGTTACCATCCTTGATTTCTGCAATAGAGTTGAAGCTCTTTCTGGCTTGAGCTTGTTTGTGGAAGAAGGCAGTATTTATGTCTCCTGCTTTAAGCCATAAACTCCTAGACTTTTGTCTCAAATGCTCTTCCTCCGAGAGGCAAGATTTATGGAAGCTTTGCTGAAGCTCAGCTTCCTTATCCAATACTTCTTTAGTGATTTCAACATCTTCGCTTTGGGCATGATGCTGGGCAAGAATGTCTTGGGCCTGCCTTCTCTCTTTTGAAGAGGAGGGAAGAGATTTGGCCCAAGATTTAAGAACATATTTCAGTCTTCTAAGTTTTTCCTCCCAAATGAAGAAAGGTGAACCTTTCACTGGCGTTTTCCAACTGTCCAGAACCAGATTCAGAAACTCAGGTTCCTTGACCCAAAGAGGATTGAACCTGAAGGGAATGGGGCCAATATCATTGTGGCCCAACATCTCAAGCATAATGGGCTTATGATCAGAAACGCTGCATGGGAGTATATGCAGTCTAAATTCTAAGCCCAGCAAAAGGAAGGAAATCTGCACCAAACATCTGTCAAGTCTAGCAGCAATGTGACTAGGACCTATTCTTTTATTGGACCAAGTGTACTTACCATTTTCTGGGGGGATATCTAGCAGATGCCAGTCCTGCATGAGGTCTTCTACCCACTCCCTTGCAGGGCCCCTTATGATTGTGCCTCCTCGCTTTTCCTCCATGCGCAAGGTAAGATTTAGATCCCCTGCAACAATGATGTTTTCCAAGTTTTCTGACTCCGACAGATGCCTGATGGAGTCCCAACACTCCCTTTTCTCCCCTATATTTGTTGGAACATAGACATTGAAAAGACTAAGTGCCTCCCTCGAGTCCAAAGGTTGGAGCTTCAAAAACAACCAATGGGTGTTGTGCAGCTCGGTGACCAGCCTATACTTGAGAGGATTCCAAAGAGAGCCCAGTCCCCCAGAGGCTCCCCGTGCTGAAACTGCTTGACCGCTACTTCCTTTCTAGAATTTTTTACTGATTTGGAGAAACTCATTGTCCTCCATTTTGGTCTCCTGAATCAGAAGAATGTCTGGGGCTTCTCTTCTTATAAGGCTTCTCGTTGCTTCTTCTTTCACTTTTCTCCCCATTCCTCTGCAATTCCAGGAGACAATCTTCATCATTTATTTTTATGGTGAGGGGCTCCCTTCGAGCCTTGCACTTGATTTTTAATCATCTTCGTATTTTTTCCAAGGAGTTTCTCCAGAGTGGGCTGAGTACCCTGAAGCTTATCTTTATAAGTTTCTTGGTCTCTCTTTTCTCTAGAATATTTGTGGCCCCTTGCAGATCTTCTGACCGATGTCTGCGTCTCTCCTATTTCTCCATCCTCCTCAGACTCCTCCGAGTTATGCTCCTCCTCGGAGGCTTCTGTTTGCTTATCCTTATTTCTTGCCGTGGCACTTTCTTCAGGACTTGTTCCTGCTGAAGTCATTTTCTCTGAGGGTTTATCCTGCCTAGCTTCTTCCCGAGGAGTCTCTTCTGTAGAGCTTAAGAACTCATACCTATTTCCTTGGCTTTTTGGCGGAGGATCGTTCTGGGTGGAGGCAGGCTGGGAGCCTTGAGCCCCAGTCTTCTTGTGAGTTGTCTTTGACCTCTTGACTTGGTTCCAACCATCTTCCTTTCCTTTCTCTGCTTCCCATTTGTTTGGGCACCCTCTTGCAAAATGGCCATAGACGTGACATTTACGACATTTGAAAGGGAGCTGCTCGTAGTCCAGCACTTGCACATGCGTCCAACTGCCAACCTTTATTTTGATGGCCTCCGGAAGTCCCACCTCTAAGTCCACCTCGACACAGATTCGGGCGCAATCATACTGATCATTTTTGTTTTCTTTATCAATGAACTTTCCCAAAGCATCTCCAATGTGCTTGAGGGAATCCCAGTTCCAACAGTGCATAGGAAGATTAGGGAGCCGAACCCAGACAGGAACTGCCGTTGGGACATCCACGACCGGATCGAAGTTAGGGGTCCATTTATTGAGGTAGAGGCCCTGAGGTCCCATGAAATAGGGCCCATTCCTGAAGATCAATTCTTTGTCCTCCTTTGTATTGAACTCGAACAGGAAGTAGCCTCTACCCAGAAAATATGAGGTGACTTTGTTCTTGATCAGTGGAATCCAATTCTTAACAACCCAATTTTTTGTCGATTTTGGCGAGGGCCAAAGGCCCGTGAATTGACCCACCAGGGCCCGATCTACCAGGGACAAAGCGACCTGGATCGGACCCTAAGGAGGGAGGTGTACCTCAGGAACATCGTCGAGATTTTTGACGAACTTAGAGGCTTCGGACTTCTTCTTTTTGGGCAACGAAGCTAGCAAAGAGCATAAGGCAACTTCAGCATCCGGGGGCGAGGCATGCGAGGGCCCGAGGGGCGAGCCTTGGGCCTCCATGGCAGAGAAGGATAAATCAGCAATAAGACACCCGATCCGCACCGAGCAAGAACTGGAGGCGAGGCATCACAGGCCCGAGATGAAGAAGAATCTCCAAGGCCGAGGAGCAACTCCAAGCAGATCTGACGAGGGGGGAAGTGGCGCTACGAGACCCTGAAGCAGGATATGGAGGGAAAAGAAGGATCCGAACAGATCCAAGAGACCCAGAGGTCAGGAGGACCAGGGTCAGAGGCGAAGACGACCAAGAGGGCAGAGCCCAGACTTTCTAATAATGAGAAGTTGCAAAATAGGGCCTCATATGCAAAGAGATTAATTTATTTTATTAATTCTAAAACTACTCAAGAATTGAAGGATTTTGGGATTGAAGACAAGCCTCGATGTGTGCCAGAGTTTAACAAGATGATCATCAAGAATTCATACAGGAAGACTACAAAGAAAAAATAATAAATAATAAATAAATAAATTAAAAAAAAAAAATCAAAAAAAAATAAAAAAAAATAAATAAATAATTAAAAAAAGCTGAAAAAGCTGAAGGAAGTCAAAAGTAGTGTGCGTTTGGTCAAGGTATATTGATAAAAAGAACCGAGTTCCCAGTTGGTTTTCCATCCTATTGGCACCAGCAAGGAAATATTATCCCTTGGGAGGCATTTTAAACATTGTTGGTTGAGGCGAAGAGTAAAATTGGAAACACACATGAAAAGACTATTATTCTGAAGGGAGCCACAATCATAAATTTTCTGCATAAACACTTTCAGTTATTATGGATGATGAAAATTATGTTTTCAAAAACACCCTCATATTCCAGGATCACATATTTTAGAATGGCACGTGTCAAGCTTACAAATTTTCCCAACCCAAATGTAGACCTGTGGAGAAAATGAAAAGAATGGATGTCCTCGCAAGAAAATGATGCAGGTGCATGAACTTCTTCCATTATAGGATCTTAGGCCACTACCACATCATGATCGAATGATGTTTCATATTTAGTTTACTTTTTTTTACTGCATATGTTTTGATTTTCTACTTTTATTGTAATGATCGAAGAAAACAGTTTGGGAATTTGACAGTTCCATAACTGTCCATTTTGTAATAATGTATTTAATACTCTTTCAAAGAAGAAAGGAGGTTCTAGACTTTGGGTCCTAGAATTTTTGCCAATTTTGTACTTTTTCTTTACGGAATTAATAAAGTTATTCAGAGATTTTTTAGTAATTGATGAATGTGTTGAGTTCGTCATGTTCCATCTTATGTATGCTTCTTCTATTGGAGTAAATTAATGAAGTTGTTGGTGTCTAATTTACATCTGTGAGTTAGAGTAAATTTCCTTAATGATGCACACCTTTATTCTGAAGTCATTTCTTGCAATTGTTTTCTTCTAAACCAGAGATAATAGTTTCTATGATTTATAGCATATTGTTAATGGTTTTCACTATCATTTCATCTTCTCCTGTTCATGCAAATTTATCATCTAATGGCACTTTGAATAGTTTTGTTATCAGTATATATTAAATGGTTTTTATTTATAATTTTGGGGTTCCCATATGAAGCCAAAAAGTGAATCTGCTAATACTGTCATTTCACATCTTCCAATAGAAATTAAAAATATGTTTGAATAGTAACACATAAGCATGGATTTTGTGATTCATTTGCCACACAGTCAGTATAAATAAGTAATGAAACTTACCATGGCCACTGGAAAAATATAGAGTGGGGTTTGTTGATGTGGCGAGTCATCCGCTGAGTGGTCGGATGAAGCACCGTCACCTATGGATGAAGAACAATCACTGTCACCTGTGGATGAAGCATGATCACCGTTTGCGGGGAGTACTCTGCTGAGTAAGTGTTTGCAATGCGCCAATAATGAGTGAGTGGGGTTTCGGTGGGGTATTTGTGTTGAGTGCAAGGAGACCAGGTCAGCGCATGCAATGAGTTAATGGGTCGAGGGGAAGAGTGTGGGGTTGGGAAGAATTCATATAAGCATGCGGGAATTAGTAGTTTTGGTTTTTTGAATTTTTTTTAGATATTTTTTTGTTTAATATTTTTATTTTTTATTTTAATTTTTAATATTGGTTATTTAATATATATAGTTATATTTATCTTTAATTTTATATAGAGTTATATTTTATATATGGTTTACTTTTTTCATTCACTAATTATTCCATTGCATTGTTTCTCTCACCTCTAGCTCGATGAGTTTCCATATGAAGATCAAGTTAAAATAAATGTCCATAAGGATATCTTAGATAAAGTTCTTTACTATTGAAGGTAAATGAAAGAGAATGAACCAACTGAAAACATATAAATACATACTTCATACATTTCAACATTTTGATATCATTGATGTTCTTCTTCATCCAACTCATCATCTGTATCATCGTATTTGTTAATTATGAATCCTTCGTCAAAGTGTACGGAAAAGGACCACTTTAGCTACGCATAACTAATAGCCCTAACAACAATAGTGGCTGCCAAATATCTTCAGATCTGCGGTTAGTAATAAAAATGTTGCAACAACCAGATCTATAAATGGAAAGACATTAAGCAGTAAAGTAAAGGGTTTGCTCCATGCATCCAACAGACAAGACAAGAACACAATTTTTTGAAAGAATTTTTTATATTACAGGGCACCTGGGAGGAAAACAAGAAGGTGTATCCAGCTCTCCTCAATGGGATGGGTTCTTTGTAGTCCTCAGCACTTCAGATCTAAGCTTCTTCTCTCTAGTTGATGTAGAAAACCCAATGCAAAAAGTAGAGCTCAAAGGGAGAAAAATGGCAGAAAATGGTGACCAAGTGTATAGATCCAGAGTGATCTAGTAGGCAACAAAAGGTGAGGAATGATGGGAAGAACCCTCCTATTTATAACAAAATATTGGGTCATTCTAGATCTTGGTGCATGATTAAAATAATGTTAACCAAATCTAGATCCACCTTTTATGGAATATTTTATTATATTTGTTGGAGGGAAAAGGGTATTTGACTTGGGTCAAATCCCTTGATTAGTCAAAAATAAATAAATAAACGATTTATTTATCTTTTTAAGGAAGTGGTTGGAAGATAATCAAATAAATAATGATTTATTTAATTATTTAAGGAAGTGGTTGAAAGATAATCAAATAAATAATGATTTATTTAATTATTTGTGGGTGATTTGGTCATATTTAACAAAGAATATTATCTAAATAAGATTTAAATAATTATTCCTAGAAAATAATAAGATAAATAAAGGTTTATCTAATTAATTTCTTTGTTTTGGGTTAAACATGACTGGGAATAATAATTAAATTATGGTTTAATTAATTATTCCATGAGGAAAATCAAACAAACATGGGTTTGTTTAATATTTCCTTTTGGGGTTTCCTGTTTTAACATAGTGAAAGCAGTTTTACTTAGGGTAAAACTGGTCTTACATGGTGTACTTGGGTCCATCTAATGATAATACGTTCAGGATGTGGTGTACTGATGTAACGAGTGTTCACAATTCATGTTCAAAGGATTGGCCATGTCAACATCATGATCATCATCGTCTATATCATCATCTGGAACATCTTCTCCCACATTTGGTTCGACCTCTTCAAGTTCTTTGTCTGACGTATTTTCAATATCATCTAGCTCGTCCAGAACATTGTCTGGATTAACATATCCTTGAACTTCTTCAACATATTCATTTGACGCATGAACCCCTTTCTCCTATACATCATCTTTTTCTTCAATATCATCTTCTTTCACTACATTATACTTTATTGGCCTTCCTCTTGGATCATATTTAATAGCATAGGACCAGCCTGCTTTACCTGGAACCTCTGAGTAAAATAATTGTTCGTATTGGCTTAGAAGAACATAGGGCTCTGAGCCTGCCTCAACATTCCTTGTATTAACCATGGTAAATCCGTTAGCATGTTGAATAATAGTTCTATCGGGATCACGTTCATTGATTCATAGGTTGTACCATTTGACATCGAACACAACTAATTCGAAGGATTTAAAGTCACACTCAAGTATATCATCCAAATACCCATAGTACCTATTTTGCAGATACTTCTCGATGTTTGTCACCTCTAGATGTAACATACTCTACCTGAACTATTGCATCTATCCCATTATTTGAAGTTGTCCTCTTTTCATACAACCTCTTGATGCGAAATTTGTGGCCATTGCACCACATTGCTTTGCGGTGTTTCAACTGCAATATGAAAAACACCTAAAAAATATATTTTCATTATTTGATAAACATATTTATACTTGGAAATTTTGCAAATTAATAAAAAAAACATGCCATGTGCATCAATATAATTGTAAAAAAAATAAGTAGTATAGGTGAATTATATGTTTTCCTGGTAATGTACTAAACCATGTGCTAAACCTTTTTTTTTCATTTTTTTAATAAAATTTGTGCTTTTTCCCAAGCTAGGTCTAGAGGGTTTGCACAGTCGCTCTTGCTTCAGCCTCCTCCTGTTGTTTCCACCTTGGCCACATGGCCCCTCCAAAGTCCATCTTGGAGGCAGTCGCTTATCTCAACCATTCCTCGGCCTTCTCTGCTCTCATAGACTCCTTGAACCCTCCTTGGCTAAGACCTGCAATTTCAAAGTTTGTCAAAAAACTAGATGGAATTCAGGAAGTCTCACCGCCCCCTGCGCTCCCTCAAATGGCCGCATTGTCCCTCGCGGAGAAAGGGCTCATTAGGAAATTTATCGACCTATGGTCATCGCCAAAAACAATCCAGAAATGGGTTGAGCATAAATGGTTTGAAAAAATAAAAGGGAAAATCTCCATCAAATTCTACGGTAGGGGTTTCTACACCTTTCACTTCGATACAAAGGAAGACAAAGATCTGATCTTCAAAAACGGGCCATATTTCATGGATACCAGGGGGCTCTATTTAAACAAATGGACATCATATTTTGACCCAGAGCTAGACATCCCAAATGTTGTCCCAGTGTGGGTTCGTCTTCCTCACCTCCCACTTCACTGTTGGGGGGGTGATTCTGTTAGAGTGATTGGGAATTCCATCGAAAATTTCATCAACAGAAGCGAGCTGAAGGACAACATGCAAGCCTATGCCAGAATCTATGTGGAGGTAGATCTAGGGAAAGGAATTCCGGAGGCAATCAAGCTGAAGGTGGACATATGGATGCACATTCAGCAACTAGTCTACGAACAACTGTCATTCAAATGCAAGGTATGTCATGAATACAACCATTTTTCCAATAGATGCTCGAAAACAATAGATATCGAAAATTATGACTCTAAACCTCAATGGGAAGTCATCAAAAAAAAGAAATTTTCTCCAACTACCAGAAATATTGGCCCTTCAATAGCTCTCCCATCCTCTCAACTAGAAAGCCCTAGCATTCCTCCTCATCATGATCCCCCTTTGGTTCTCTCCCAAACTCCCGAACCCTCCCCCATCTCTTCCAACCCCTTCACCGTTGTGGCCTCTCTGGAAGAGGAACCCCCTCATCACTCCCTCTCCTCCCTCCCTTCTAAACCTCTCCCACAACCACCCCCCACCACATTGATCTCACCCCCATCCTCAACTGAACCATCATCTGCTCAAGTAGTCACTAGAAATGCAGCGAAGGAGTTGGGACCTATTTTGGAAACCTAGAAAAAAATTGGACCAGGAAGAAAATCCACCAAACACATCAAGGATGAGTCATCTCAGAAGGACATCTCCCCGAGAATGAAACATCTAATAGAGCTTAATAGCAAAGAAGTAAGCCACCAAGCAACAGGAGTGAAGACAAGGTTTCAACTCATACTCCTTAAATAATGAAATCACTCACATGGAACTGCAGGGGATTATGGCACCCCTCTAAAAAAATTCCCTAATAGATCTTATCAAGCAGGAGCAACCAGATATAATTCTTCTCTAAGAAACCAAGCATGGAGAAAAAGATATGGAAACCACCATAAGTAGAATCAGAAACTACACAGGCACAATTGTAGAATCTAGAGGTGCATCGAGAGGAATAACAACAATTTGGAACCAAAATTCATGGAAACAACTTTCAAATCTAAACACCCAAGATTGGATAAAAGTTAAGCTACAAAGCACCCAAGAGGATGTCACGATAACAATTTACAACTTATATGGCCCAAATCACTATTGTGATAAAGAAGTTTGATGGTGATCTTTGAAATCTGACATGAAAGTTGAGGACAACAACACCTTCATCATTGGAGGTGATTTGAACTTGGTTATGCATGCAAAAGAGAAAATGGGGGGCACTTTCACTTGCGATCCTTCAAGAGATCAGCTAGAAAATATCATGAGATATCACGACTTGGTGGAAATCATCCCCAAGAATAGAAGCTTCACATGGAGTAACTGCATGCTTGGCTTAGGGAACATCATTGAAAGATTAGACAGCTTCATTGTGGTTGTCTCCCTCATTTCCCTCTTTTCAGTGGTAACCTCCACCATTTTTCCTTGCTCGGCCTTGGGTCACTACCATGTCACCCTAGTCCTTGGTGAGCAATCAAACCTTGGGCCCCTCCCCTTTCGCTACAATCCACTATGGAGCGACACCCTTGAGGCAAGAACCATCATGGAAATCACTTGGCGCCAACATGTTGAGGGGTCCCCAATGCACAGATGGGAGACTAAGCTAAAGCTAGTACGCACAACCCTCAAAGGCTAGGCTAAAGACTATTATAGAGAACTGGAAATTATCAATTAGGACACGAAAAGAATGCTATAAGAAGTGAAAAAAGACATATATGAACAAGGTGTGACCAAATAGAATCAAGAGCATGAAAAGGAGTTGTATTGGGCACTATACAACTCAAATAGAAAGGAAGAAGGAAAATGGAGAATAAAATCCAGGAGTCTCTGGCTCTAGGCTGTGGATAAGAATACCTCTTCCTTCCACAAACAGACAACAATCAGATCATTCAAAAATACTATTGCAGCCATATCCAATGATGAAGGCACCATGTACACAGATCAAGCTGAGATTAAATCAGCAACCCATCTCCATTATAAAAGTCTTCTAACAAAAAATATGGAGGTAGAGGACTACGTTGATATCTTGATCCACACTCCGAATATGATCACAGAAGAAATAAACGCCTCCTTAACTAGGGTATTGACGAAGGTGAAATCATGAAATTCATTTGGACCCTCCACCCAGACAAAATTCCAGGCCCAGATGGATTCTCCTTCGGCTTCTACCAGACCTTCTGGGAGGTAATCAAGAATGACCTCACCAAAATGATTCGATGGACACAAAGGAAAAAAAAATATAGGGGGCTTCAAAAAATTGACATATCTAACCCTCATCCTGAAAGAGTCTCGGCCTTCCACCTTTTCTATATTTATACCAATATCCATGTGCAACTTCTCCTATAAAATTATCACAAAAATCCTCGCCTCCCGCATAAAAATTTATCTTCCCAAACTTATCTCTGAAAATCAAGGTGGGTTCATAGCAAATAGAGAAATCACTGACTCCATCTTGTTGGTCCAATAAGTAATACACTCCAGCATGAGAAGAATGGAGAAGGGATTTTTTTTTAAATTATACCTTTCCAATGCCTTTGATAGAGTTAGGCACTCCTTCCTATACTATGTCCTAAGGAAAATTGGCTTTTGTGAAGACCTCATCTCTCTCATCCAGGTCTACATTTCTAATCCTTGGGTCTCCCCTTTGGTCAACGAGAGACATAGAACTTTATTTAAATCCACCAAAGGCTTGAGACAAGGTTGTCCCTTATCCCCCTTTCTCTTCATCTTCATGGCATAATCCTTCAGCCGAGCATTAGATTTCATTCGTAGAGTGGGCTTAATAACAGGTATAAAATTCAGTAACAGAGTCAAGAACATGAAGCACTCCCAATTTTTTGATGACACCCTACTGATGGGAGGATTTACTTGCATAATATCCAGAAGATTCAAAATATTTGTTGAAAAATTCATGTATTATTCAGGAGGATAGATCAATTATCTCAAAAGCTGCATATATGGATGGAACACAACTATGAATACCATTCATAACATTTCCCAAATCTTCAGGGTACCATACAAATGGAGTTGGAACCACTTTAATTATCTAGGGATGCCTGTAAGCAATGGACCTTTAAAGGCATAGGTTTGGAGCATCACTATTGATAAGATGAAGAGGAAAATTCAACATTGGGGAGCCTATTGGCCCAATCTGGCTAGGCACGTGATTCTTTTAAAAGTTTTTCTTTCAACTCTAACCCTCTACCACTTCTCCCTACTCCAATCCCCTATTAGTATTCAAAATAAAATGGAAACCATCCTAAGGAAATTTTTATTGCAAGGAGGTAAATCCGAAAAAAGAAGAAGTTCAACCTGGTAAAGTGGAGGCAGGTAACAAACAAGTATGAAAATGCAGGCCTTGGCATTTGCATCTCTAACTTGTTGAACATTTCCTTCAGAGGAAAAATAGTTCATTGTTTAATCACTAGACATCAAATGTGGTGGAAGCAAGTTCTAGAAGGGAAATACCACTCAGCATCAAGGCAACATCTATTAGAACATCCCATCCCCAACAGGCCATGTTCGTGTATATGGACTCTCTGCAATAAATCCATCCCCTTCCTCTGTGACAACACCTCCAAATTTCCCCTTGGAGGCCGAAGCATTGACATATGGAATGATAAAATCATGGGCAAGCGTCCTCTCTCAAACGATCTGAGTCTTATTTTCATTCAAATGCATTTCAAAGAACTTGGGATCAACACCTTGAACCAAATATCCAATTGGAAAGACAATAATTTCCACTTGGAGGGTTGGCTTTTCCCAAATCTCCCCCCTCACCTTCACAATGACAAAACAAAAATGGAATGAATGCTTCATGGCACTTCCCCTCTTGTAAAAGATGAAGAATACAACTATATATGGGACCCATTTGGATCCTCTTACTCCATAAAAGCGGTATATTAGACCCTCCACAGTGAAATCTTCCCTTATCCATCGTGGGCGATCTGGAGGCAAGTATGGAAATCTAAAGCTCTTCCTAAAATCAAAATCTTCATTTGGACCATGGTAAAGGGAAAGTTTTTGACTGCTGATAACCTGAAAAAAAAAGAGGCATTCTGAGATCCTCCAGATGCCCTCTATGCTCCACAGCTGAGGATTCTATACAACACCTCTTCATCGATTGCACCTTTGCAAAAAATTGTTGGAATGCCCTCTCTGATCCCCTCCAGATTGATACTGATGCTAATGCCGCAATCTCAGATACGATAGCTCAATGGAAAATGAAATTCCCTTGTGCTTAAAAAGGGAAGAGTGTTGTCAAAATAATCTTGGACACACTCCCTTATGTTCTCCTATGGAAGATATGGCTCATGAGGAACAAAGTCATCTTTCATGAGCAAAAACCATGCACTCGAAAGGTACAGAGCAAGACCTAGAGCCTGACTGCAAAGACCATTTTAACTAAAAAAAATAGTCTTTTCAACATCGACGACCTCCAAGTAGAGGAAAGATACTTATTCAGAATAGTGCTTGACGTCCTCTCGAGGTACCATAAGCCCTCTACAAACCAGCCATTTCACAAAGCATAGTGGAAAGTAAGGCTCAAAGAGAAGGAGTTTCTAGAATGGCTTGATGGGTTAAGTTGACCCAAGATTTTCTTCGATGGAGCCTCAAAATCAAACCCTGGAGAATCTGGGGAAGGAGGACTCATCATGGATAAGCATGGTATCAATGTTTCCTCCTTCAAGTGGGGATTGGGACGGATGTCGAACAATAGAGCTGAAGTGTATGCCTTAATGCAAGGCCTACAAATAATCAAGAGGCTCAAAATTAAGAAGGCTATGGTTTTTGGGGACTCGTATATTTTTATCAACATGATGTTGAAATTTGCACTGTCACCCAACATTGACCTCAATAGATTGACTACCAGATGTCGCAATTTTGGCAATGAGATAGGGGATCTATCTTTCCATCACATCCTCAGAGTTAACAATAAGAATGTTGACTCTCTGGCCAGTATGGCCTGCCTCGGACCTCCTGGTTAACTCTCTTCCCAAGGTTTCACCATCTTCTCTCCTATTCCATGAATCCTCCCCTCTGCAACAATAAGGACGCTGAATCTCTAGGTAGTATGGACTTCCTCAGACCTTTTGGTCAACTCTCTTCCCAAGGTTTCACCATCTACATTCCTATACCATGAATCCCCCCCTCTGTGTTTTCTTTGTCGTAATGACCTTTTGTGCCCCCTCGATTATATCCCTGCAGGCCTGTCATCCCCATCCCCTTCTCAGCACCTATCTCGTGAACCTATCCCCCTGCACTTCTTGCCCTTATCTCTTCCCCAGCATGCCCTCCACTTCCTCCCTTCCTATTTATCCTCCTTCCCTCCTCCTCGCATACCACTCCTCATCGTTTCTCTGTGCACATCCTACTGCATCGCTTTCTTCTTGGAGATTTATTTCCCCTGCCTCAGCCCCATCATGCTTAGTTGTCATATAGCTCCTATGCTTCTTCGATTCCTCCCTCTCCCACCTGCATTCTTTCCCTCCCTATCATCAGCCAACATGAAAAGTGAAAATTTCTTTCACTGTTCTGATATGCAAGCGAAATGGATCTGATCAAATCTTAGCTGAATATTGTGCAGGAGAAGCATCGAGAAAATACCAATTTCTTCCGTTATCAAGCTCAATCACTTATAGAGAAGTTGAGGGGAGAAAACAACCATTTCGTGCACATATAATAATCTTTGGAAATGTTGTGCTACATGGTTGATAAAATAACAGTCTAGAGCTCAAGATCCAACAATGCAACGAATGTCAACCCGGACAGCAATCTTGGCACCACAGAAAACTCAAATGATTGACAATGCAGCAGGAACTAGCCTTTCAGTTCACCTACTATCACCTTAAATATTATGTCTTTTAAATTCACTGTTATATTGTTTCAGTTTGTTACAGTTTACAAAGAATCAGATATGCAATACAATAGCAATAGTTAGCATGCAGGAGGTTTGGTTTTTGCCACATCACCCCTCCTTGACATTCTACTCTGTAACTCGGATGTAATGGATTTATCACTCCCCACTCTTTTTGGAATATAATCATCAACCAAATTTGTTAAAAAAAAAAAAAAAAAAACCATGTGCTAAATCAATTTCCCTCTATGTAAGATTGATATCTCCACTACATTCAGCTTCTTTGAGCAATGTAGACACACCATACCATGATAACCTACCATCATTAGCTTGTTTGCATTGTTCAATCCATACCTTCATCCAATCAACATTGTTTGCAATGTATAAATGTATTGCATCCCACTCTCGACTGGCTGTATTAAAATAAAATAGTTCACATGCGTATATAATTAGTTAACACATTATACCACTATAATATTGGATTGTGCATGAAGACTAAAAGCTAAATAAGTATGATATGCATAAAAAAAAAAAGTCAAATGTACTATAAATATCCACTATATACTTGCATCTCACTTTCCTCATTATACCTTTCCCCAATAGGTGATCCCCTTCAAATTTGTTCATGGAGTTGACATCCCATATGCGATCCAACACATTGATACTTTTTCCTATTGTTGAACTATATTGACTAATATAAACCATGGTTTGATATACCATATATCCCTCTACCATAGAACCCTCAGGATGTGCTCTTTGTTTGACCAAAGCCTTCAAATATTTCAAGTGCCTCTCAACCATCCACATTGACTTTGTGTGTATAGGTCCACACTTTTCAATCTCCTCAACTTGGTGTATGAGGTAGTGTTATTGTGCATTGAAAAATGTCAGAGGTAGATACTTTTTCATTTCACACATTAGACGAGGAATTTTTTTCCTCCAATAATTTATATCTTCTTTATCAATTTCTGTAGATGACAACCATCTACAAATGAAACAAGAAAATCACAAGTTTCAACAATAATATATATACTACACTACAAGTAAAACACATGCAGTCAAAATATAAGTTAATTTACAACAAATTATTAAACAAATTACACTTTGCATATAAATCGCCACTTACCTCATGTATTTCTTAAGATCATATATAACCTGTTTGACATTGTTGTCAAAGTTGTCTTGGAGAGATAGAGGTATAACATACTGTAACAAAAATAAAAATCAATGATTATTTATTCTGAAATAAGTATAAAACAAAAATAATAACATGATGTTTCACCATTAATGTACAAATATATATGTTACACTAAAAAATGTCACCTTGACATTCTGCTAACTGTATGAGCTCATTAACACTCATACTTGCCTCCTTTGCAAGTCTTACAACCTTTGTTCCTCATTCCAAGCCCTAAAAATGGAGGAAAAACCCTTAAAACTCAAAAAATCCTTGGGTACGCAGGCAACATGAAGCCTTCTTGCGTTTTTAGCTAGGGTACACAGGTAATGTGAAGAGAAACTGCGTTCTAGAACACATTTTTCCAGTGTAATGCCTGCGGTACCCCTGTAAAGTAAAAAAAGCACGAAAGAAAACTGAAAAAGTTGAATTTTGGTCAATTCTAGAAGGTTCTGGATGAGATTTTTTGGGGATGAGTACGCTTTAGTAAGGTGCATGTATCCCACACCTTAAGGACCTAATCCCTTGATGTGAGGAGCCTATCCCTTTGAAGGAGGGTTCTATCCCTTTAAAGGTGGAATCCTAACCTCCTCATCTGCTCTATAAAAGGAGGCATTGGGTAGCCTCAAAGGGTTAACAAAAGTGAAGAAAACTAATGGAGGATTGAAGAAGTTAAGTTAAAGATTTTTGAGTTGAAGTCTTTGTTGAGATTTAGAATTCTTTCTGCTGAGCTTTTGAGAGGAAAGATCACATACCTCTTTATGCTTCTGTAGGAAGAGTGCAAGACTTATCAGAGTAGAGGAGATTCCTGCTTCGGACCCCGGGAAGGCCTTTCGAACATCAAGGCTAAGGTTTTAAGGTTCTTCTGTATATTTTGAGATTAATACAATCAAGTTCTGTTTTTCTCAATAAATTGTCGTTCGATTGTTTATTTCAATAAGCTGTCGTTTGATCGTTTATTTCATAGATTCCTTGATCACTGTGATAGGTATGTTTTATGATTATTTTTTATACAGGTGCTATTTGATATTTTCTTGTTTGTGATTTCAGGTCGATGAAAGACGACACTTTCTTGCGATGAAATTACTCTTGTTGCGACGGAAGGATTATTGTTGCGACAAAAGAGCTCTTATTGCGACGAAGGATTATTGATGCGACAAAAGCTTTAAGACCGAAAATAAGCATTTGGATCTAAGGTATGATTGACACCTTCATAGCATTTAATTGCAAAACAAATGTATTTAGAGAAAGAAAAACTTAGTTGTTCATTTGTTGCTAGATTGTCTTCTGACACTAGGGAGATCGGTCTTGTCCACAAGAACAATTTATCGACCAACAAGTGGCGACTCCCACGGGAGGAGGTTCCTTTCTTTATTGTCGGCCTCGTTAAAAAAATGAATCGGTGAGTGAGGAGAGTTCCTTTTCTTGTGTCAACCTCGTTAAAAAATGAATCGGTGAGTTTGAGGAAAGTGATAGTTCTTTTACGTGTCAACCTCGTTAAAAAATGAATCAGTGGGCCATGAGGACAGTTCTTTTCCTATGTCAACCTCATTAAAAAATGAATCAGTAGGTTATATAGGTAGATTGTAGAGAGTAGATACAAGGATAGTTTCTTTTACTGTGTCAACCTCGTTAAAAAATGAAACATTTAGGTGAGGATAGTTCCTGTTACTGTGTCGACCTCGTTAAAAAATGAAACACGTTGCCATGAGCATAGTTCTTTTCCTGTGTCAAGCTCGTTAAAAAATGAAACAAATCCTCCCCTAATTGAGTCAAGTCTTTGACTAGATCTCGTAAATGTTAAGTCATATATTTAGGTTAGTTATTTCAGTTTTTGCATAATTTTCTTACAGTTTTAGGTCGGGTCTTTCATATGATCTCGTAAATGAACCTTCATTCCATCCAGCTATTAATTACCAGGAGTGTACTTAGTTGAATGAAATGGTAAGAGGCATGCACTCCTGTGACTCGCTTAGGGGCATCAAGCACGGTTCTACGGTACTAAAGCTTGTGTAAAAATGAAACCACTCTGAAGCATAGTTTTTCTCTGTTTCAAGATTTTGTAAAAATGAAACCTATCTTGAGTCAATTTCGGTTATTTTCAAGACTTGTTAAACTCATGAAAATCCCGAGGTTATTTTGCTATCTTTCATTCTCGTAAAAAAACATGAAAATGCCGAGTTCTTTCCGTCTTTTCCTGCTCGTAAATTAAATTGAAAGTCGGCCATATGAGTACATTTTTATCCCTTTTTCGAACTCGTTAAAACTTACGAAAAAGTGAAAACCATGAGTACATTTTTATCCCTTTTTCGAACTCGTTAAAACTTACCGAAAAAGCGAAACTGTGGAGTCCTCTTTTAAGCCCTTTTCAGACTCTCTAAATATGAAAAGATTGCCGAGTACTTGACTATTCGAACTCATTAAAGTAAATGAACAGTCGTCCCTTCAGTATAAGTTTACCCCTTTTACGGACTGAAATGGACTATTTACGAAAAAGGTATACGTTGACTAAATACGGTCAATAGAGTTCTCTCCCGCATTATTTTGTCCTTTTTCGGGCTCGAGAGACTAAATTTACGAAAAATTACACCCATGGAGTTTTCTTAAGTTTTTCTTCTGACTCCCTAAAATTGAAAAACACCAAGTTTCTCCTATACTGGACTCGTTAAAACTTAACAGTAAAGGACTTGTTCAATTTCAAAACAGGAACGAACCACTCCTTCTTAGGGTTCGAATATTAAACTAATTTGGACTCATATGAAGGATGAGCTTATAAACAAGAAAATGTTATCCTCCTCAAGCTTGTCAAAAATAAAGAGGTACTTGCGAAAAATGGTGGGGGAAAAGAGAGAAAAATGAACCTGTTTGTTGTATTTTGATTATTCGAAAAGCCGTTAACCACTCTTGAACATGACACTTTCATTCACCTGGGTTGGGAAATCCTTTTCCTAACAGTTAGTCAAACCATATTGAAAGTCTTCATCCGTTTTCTCGGTATTAGCTTTGGGTCAATTGTCACCAAACCATCTGCAGTGTCGTTACGTGTTCAAGAGGACAGTTCAAATAAACCATTCATCTGCAAAATATCTGTCATCCATTTTGACCATCTCTGAGTCAGTCCTTGCCAATATATTTTCAAAACTTGATCTATGATTTCGTGTTGTGGGCTTGCCTACGACAGATCACTTTCTATCGACATCAGCACATTATCTAGGAAGTTGATCTAGAAATTATCAATACCTTGAAATCTGCATGCCTCAATGGCAGGTTTCTCGCCTTCGACGACAGATTGCATCATTGATCTTCGATCGAATGATTTCGTGAGATGTTCGACTTGAGCTCATTCATTCACATTTCATGGATTGTACTGGGTACTTTGAGAGCCATTGACATTACTGGTGGTTACTCTCACACTTGTTAACAGTTCACATCATTGACTGGTAATCAAGTGGTTTCTACCATTTTTGACTTCAACACATTTATTCACATGGATAGAATCGTACTAGTTCGAGATGCGGAAATCAAGACCCTGGATCTAGTTTCTACCATCCAGGCTACGAGGAATTTTGTTATCATTCATACAGTAGACTATTTATAAACAGATGGCTACGTCCATACTGTGTCTACACATGTCTATGCTGTGATGTATTCAAAATCATTCCTGTATCAGAACGATTTAAGTTAGTTCTAGTTAGTTTTTGATCTGAGTATGGGAATGCCTACCTCAGCGATGATATGTTTACATATATATATTTTTCATTGGATGTTTTTACATGTTCTGACTGGGGTGTCCACAGGATGATCCTTGAAATGATAAAGTACTTCACTCTTCATATATGACAGACTTCATCTTCATCTATTCCAGACTTCGCACTTTAGGGGGCAATCTGTTACACTAAAAATGTCACCTTGACATTCTGCTGACTGTATGAGCTCATTAAACACTCATACTTACCTCCTTTGCAAGTCTTACAACCTTTGTTCCTCATTCCATCCCCTGAAAATGAAGGAAAAACCCTTGGGTACGCGCAACATGAAGCCTTCTTGCTTCCTGGCTAGGGTACACGGGTAATGTGAAGAAATTGCGTTCTAGAACACATTTTTCCAGTGTAATGCCTGCGGTACCCCTGTAAAGTAAAAAAAGCACGAAAGAAAACTGAAAAAGTTGAATTTTGGTCAATTCTAGAAGGTTCTGGATGAGATTTTTTGGGGATGAGTACGCTTTAGTAAGGTGCATGTATCCCACACATTAAGGAACTAATCCCTTGATGTGAGGAGCCTATCCCTTTGAAGGAGGATTCTATCCCTTATCAAGTGGAATCCTAACCTCCTCATCTGCTCTATAAAAGGAGGCATTGGGTAGCCTCAAGGGGTTAACAAGAAAGTGAAGAAAACTAATGGAGGATTGAAGAAGTTAAGTTAAGATTTTTGAGTTGAAGTGCTGTTGAGATTTAGAATTCTTTCTGCTGAGCTTTTGAGAGGAAAGATTACATACCTCTTTTTGCTCCTGAAGTAAGAGTGCAAGACTTATCAAAGTAGAGGAGACTCCTGCTTCGGACCCCGGGAAGGCCTTTCGAACATCAAGGCTAAGGTTGTAAGGTTCTTCTGTTATTTTAAGATTAATACAATCAAGTTTTGTTTTTCTCAATAAATTGTCGTTCGATTTTTTATTTAAATAAGCTGTCGTTTGATCATTTATTTCATAGATTCCTTGATCACTATGATAGGTATGTTTTATGATTATTTGTTATACAGGTGCTATTTGATATTTTCTTGTTTGTGATTTCAGATCAACGAAAGATGATACTTTCTTGCGACAAAAAAGCTCTTGTTGCAACAAAGGATTATTGATACGACGGAAGCACTACGACCGCAAATAAGCATTTGGATCTAAGGTAGGATCGACACCTTCATAGCATTTATTTGTACAACGAATATATTTAGAGAAAGACAAACGTAGTTGTTCGTTTGTTGCTAGATTGTCTTCTGACACTAGGGAGATCGGTCTTGTCCACAAGAACGATTTATTTGGCCAACAATATACACCAAAATAATTACCTTAATGAATGTATACCAATCATGAGTCTTTACCCCACCTAATTCACCTTTCTTTGTTAGGATATTATTTATGTTTGAAGAAAATCCAGTGAGAAATTTATTTTTTTCAATAACCTCTTTAACATCCTTGCTTTTCTACTCCGTCAATAACCATGGAAGGGCGCTTAGATTTTGGTCTTCTCTATCGCTATTTGAGTGAATCTCACTTTTCATTGCATGATTGGGCTCCTTAATGTCATTACAAATCTTGACAATTTTTTCCTTACCTCCCCTTCCATCTAAAATTCACCATAAGGTATCTATTACATTCTTCCTGATGTGCATTGTATCAATCAAATGAAAAATATCTAGGTGCTCATGGTAGGGGAGTCTACTAAATTTCTCAGGAAAGCTTTTCATTCCTCATGGTAGTGCCTCATTATTAATGCCTTACCGACCTACAAGGTGAATCATTGTTTAAGATATTATAACAACAATAACTGTCAAATAGTACAATGAATAAAATGCAATAAAAATATTAAATAATCCAAACATTTCATGTATAATTACAAATAGATGATTTAATCCATACCTCGAGAGATTATATTATATTGCAACATCCATAGAGCAGGTTTCATTCTCCGTGGTCTTAATCCAGTCTCTTATTTCCCATTGAAAAGATGCTTTTTGGTTCTTTGGTACCTATGGTTCTTAGAGAGGAAGTGGCTATACTCATCAAACACCTCCTTTCCTAGGCTTCTCGAACAACGATATTTCAATTTAGGACCACAAACTGGACAAGAAAATTTACCCTTTGTTTGAAGACCTACAAGAGATGGATTAATTTTTATTTCAATTATTAATTGAAGCATGTATAATGAATTCAGTATTTACAAAAAAATGCATGAAATTAACTTCATAAAACTAGTAAACATTATTAAAGTGCATGGTAATGTTATAATATACCATAGAAATGTGTCCTGGGGCATCATGAATTGTCCATACAATATTTTCATGGAATTAAAACTCCCTTTGTGCATCTGTTGGTCTGGAGATATAATACATAGTAATTCCCTTCCATAAGTCTAGTAACTCATCAATAAGAGGCTCGATATATAAATTCATATCTTTTACCTGGTACTTACCTAATTGATTGAACATACAATACATAATTCCAAAATATATTAGTAACAAAAAAAAATAAGACATAATTATAAGACGTGATTGAACATATATGAGTAAACACAAAAATATAAGACATAAGTATGAAACAAACAAGACAAATCATGATATCTTATTGTGTAAAAAAATATATTTATTCTAAACAAAATAAGACCTGGAACAATCATTGTCCACATTATGTGCTCCCTCTCTATTGAAATCTAAGGAGGAATGTTATTGTTGATAACAAAAAAGGGCCACACCAAGTAAATAGATCTTAGCTCTCCAAATGGATTGACTCCGTCAACTGCTAATGAAAGCTTAAGATTTTGAGGTTATTCTTTAAACTTTGGCCATATTTCCTCTATATTCATAAATGTAGATCCATCTGCAGGCATTCGAAGAACACCATCTTGACTTCTTTTCGTTGCATGGGAATCCAAAAATTGTGCTATACTTTTGCACCTAAACAATTGTCGCAGACGTGGAACTATGGGAATATAATGAAGAACCTTGTGAGGCACATTTTTTGTTACTTTATCGGTCTAATATCTACTCTCATCACATTTTGGGCATTTTTTTTTCGACGCATGTTCTTTATAATAGAGAATATCATCATTATGAAATGCATGAATAACTTGATACTTCATTTCACTATTTTTCATAATGGCATGTAAATATCAGTACGTGCAAGATAAAACATTTGAAGGTGGTAACAGAAATTCACCTAACAATCTACAACATCATAAATCAGTAGTGTTGGTTAATGTAAAAAATATACATACTCCACCCAAATAATGTTACAAGTGGTGATCGACATACTAACATTGAAAACAAAGGAAAAAAATAATTGATTTATAATGATGTAATAAATTTCACAAAATATATTACATACCTCAGGAGTTGTGTCACACATGTGTTTGACAAACCATTCACCACCTTTAAGTTGACCAGAAGCTATACATCATAGAGAAGATATGTTTTTGAGCCTTCATAAAGAGGTTGAGTTCCCCTCTCAAATACAGGTATATCATAACCACCAACATACGGGGTGTCATCATCATCCCTTCCTGCAACATTATTAAATGCCTCGTGGATCAATCTATTCATCCCATCTTCATCCAATGTATTATCAACATCATTATCTTCTTAAATAGGATCATTAGCTTGATCCAACTCAATATTCGCTTTATGTTCTTGAACAGATGCTTGTATTACAACGACCTCTTCCTCCTCGAGGAATGCCCTAGGAGCACCATACTAGACAATTACAATCAATAAAATAATATTACTCAGCTATCAAAAATATTTAAACGATAGAAATGTTTACAAATATAATATAGGAAAAAAAATACAACAAAGAGCTAGACAAAGAAAACTTAGCTAGTTAACTAATCATAATTTGAATTTGCCTCAACTTAAAAATTACGTGTTCATAATAATCAAAGTAAAAATACCCTTAATTGGAATGATTCCATTAAATATATTAAGAAATCAATCTAACTACATAGATTTAATGAGTTTAATAATATGAACATGTAATAGTTAAAATAAATAGAAACCAGTATAGACCCATCTAACTTTGGTTCTACGAAGCGTCGAGAGGGATCAAAAAGCTTGAGGTGCAAACCCATTTTTTGAGTAAAAGAGTGAGGAGAGGTCAAAAGGAGGACAATTTCAAAACCTATCACTGGAAAAAGGAACAAATGTGAAACTGATCAATGTTGAAATGAGGACTTTTGGAGACTCCTAGCACTGGAAAATGGTACAATTGCAAAATCAATGTTACTAGAAAATAGCCTAACTGCAAATCCTACTACTAAAAAGAAGTATAATTGACAAACTCAATGCTAGAATAAAGAGAAATTAGGAAGCATAGCACTATAAAAGGGCACGTTTGGAATTCTTGGCACTGGAAAAGGAAACAAGGAGTAATCTTAGCACTAGAAAACAAGGTATATGAGAAACAATATAGCACTAGAAAGTTAAAAAGGTGAAAAATATAGTGTTATGAAAAGGACAATTTAAAAAGCTAATGCTAGGAATGAAAGAAATTGGAAAACCTAGTGCTACGAGGGAGGGAAAAATGAAAATAGAAGTAGACACTTGAACAAATGAGAAATATAGCGCACCAATGAGGAGAGGAGGTTAGTTTGGGGAGAGAGAGAGAGAGAGAGAGAGAGAGAGAGAGATGAATGCCAAAAATACCTAGCATAAATATTAATTGAAAACTACCATAAATATTAATTCCAAACTACCTAGCGTAAATATTAATTTCAAACTACCTAGCATAAATATTCATGAACAAATGTAAATATTAATTGCAAATTAACTACCTAGAACTCATCATGATATTTTTTCTCAATGCATAAAACACAAAATGAATATTTTGGAATATTTTCACTTGTGAAATTAACTATATATTTGAACTAAGTAAAGACCAAGTATCTTATGGCATGTATAAGAAATATAAAGAACAAGTCTCTTATGGTCTAATGGATGATAATGAATAAGTACTTACTAATGGATGATATTCATCTTCGCCTTCAGCATGTCCATAAGTTCTACAATGAATTTTAGTTGTTGTTATTAAAAGTCTCCTTACTTTCAAGCCCTTGCACTTTTTACAAGTGAAATAAAATTTTCTATCCTTTGAAGCCCCCGATGTCGATCCCACATCTCCTTGGCCCAGTCCTTGAGGAATGTTATCTTGCATTTTTCCTCACTAAATAGATTTTAGTGATGATTATCAATCAAAATTAATAACTCAAAATAGGCCTATGAAATTTCAAAAGCATGGGATGTATAACAATAATATGAAACTTGTAAATAGGTATTCGGCCCTACATATATATAAATCAATTTCCCATCGGATAAACGTTGCACAACGGTAAAATTCCATTAATGCCGAAATTTGGCTAGTAAAATGCCATTAATTCATATCGTTGAATATTTGACTCTATGTAATTAACGTCAGATATTCGACGATCATCGGGCTTTTAAAAAAAAAAACAAAAAAAATACATTAAACGTCTGACAGCGGCTCAAATTTTATCCATTTGTTGGATTCTGTTGTTGGATTTTAACCCGAAATGTGGTAGTGTAAGTATAGGAAGTAATCGTGATGACAGTTTTGGGGATGAAATAAAGGTGCACTGATGAGGATGGTATTCAATGCATTGAAGGCCTTTGGGATACATTATCCCAAATGAATGGGACCCCTTTCTTCAATAAGTGAGTTAAAACCTTGCCTTCCCTTCCAAACTATGAAGTTGATGTAAAGAAGATGGATGGGGCAGATTGACAATGGCCTCCACCTTGAGAGGATCAATTTGGATGCCTTGCTTGGATACTATGAATCCTAAAAGAGGTCCAGATTTGAAACAAAAGACACATTTATGAGGATTTAATCGAATATTATAGTGTCGGCATGGCAGAAAGATCGCCCGCAAATGTGTTGGGTGATCATGATGCTTAGCAAAGTGTGTAAGAAAATCATCAAGATAGGGTTGAATGATATGTTTTATATCATGGAAAGAATAAGAAATGGCCCATTGGAAGGTAGCACAAACATTCTTAAGGCCAAAGGGAATATTTTTGTAGGTGAAGGTCCCCCAAGGATAGATAAAGGCAGTTTTTTGTTGATCAGCAGGAAGGATATTAATCTGGTTATATCCAGAAAATCCATCCATAAAGGAAAATATCTCACTCCCTGTAATATCCCATGTGTGGGTAGGGTCCATAGCCACGTTTCCAGGGTCTGTGTAATGAGGGGTGCTGCGCGAGGGTCCCTGCCCTCAGATGCTTCGGTGGGCCTTAAGACCCCACCCTTAACACCCTGGGATGCCGCCCTCACTAAGAGTCCAGGCTTTTGGTGTAGTGGCTGGGCCTTTGTGGTATCAGAGTCGAGGTCTCAAGGTTGAGACTCACAGAGCATGGTGGGCTGTAATGTCCCATGTGTGGTTAGGGCCCGCAGCCACGTGTCCAGGGTCTGTGTAATGAGGGGTACTGCGTGAGGGTCCCCGCTCTCAGATGCTCCAGTGGGCCTTAAGACCCCACCTTTAACACCCTGGGATGCCACCCTCACTAACAGTCTGGGCTTTTGGTGTAGTGGTTAGGCCTTTGAATTTGTTCAAAGGCAAAACCACTACACCAAAAGCCCAAACTGTTAGTGAGGGTGGCATCCCGGGGTGTTAAGGGTGGGGTCTTAAGGCCCACCAGAGCATCTGAGAGCAGGGACCCTCGCGCAGTACCCCTCCTAACACAGACCCCATACACGTGGCTACAGGCCCTACCCACACATGGGACATTACACTCCCAGCACATTCGTCAATGATTTTATCGATAAAGGGAGTTGGATAGTTAAATTTAGGATAGGCTTGATTAACATCACAATAATTGACACAAATGCGGATATTTCCTTGTTTCTTAGTGACCAGAATGATATTGGAAACCCAATATGTTAATGGTATGGGGTAAATAAAACTAGCTTTGAGAATTTTTTCAACTTCACCTTTTATGGAAGCTGCCTTCCTTGGGTGCACTGGACAAAGACATTATCGAACAGGTTTCGCATCTGGATAGGTAGAGATCTCTTGCTCCACTATGCTTGGATCAATGCCAGGCATTTCTTCATAAGACCAAGTGAATGCATCACGAAATTATTTGAAAAAGGTAATATAAATCTCAATCTCATCACGAGAAAAATAGGCCCCAATGTGAATGTTTTTTATGATCCCTGGTTTCATAGAGATGTCGATGGGCATGGTCGCCGATATGTTTCCCATGTTTCATTCAAACAACAAATCATGAACTAAGATGGGTGTCTAAATGGGATCAGTCGTTATAGGGGAAACAAGAGTCTCTAGATAGGTAGGAATATCACCAAGGCTTGGAAGAAATAAGGAATGATGATGAGTATCATTCCAAGGGGTTTCGTCAAGCGACATGAATTCAGCGATGCTTTCGTCAGTTGGGAAAGTTTCATACCAAGGATCGTAAAAATCCAAAGAACCAAGCCAATAGGATTGTGAGTACGAGTCTAGGACCATACTCAAATTATCAATGTAGGTTTGAGATGAATTCGTAGAAGCTAAAATGATAGATTTATATGCTTGTTCAACTGGGTTGAGCGGCATGGCATCACCAAAGCGATCAATCTAATCAGGGTGGGTATGACCCAAGGGTCATGATGGGACGAGATCATATTAACCGAAGCGAAATTGGTGGGAAGAGGGAGGGAAAAATTTCCCATAAAAGAGGAGTCTTTGAAAATACCCGCTCCAATGCTCTTATAAGGTATGGTTGATTTCCCAACTTAAGGCACATTTGCAGTCGAAGGGTAACCAGAAAATAAGGCTAGCTGGTCTACCATGATAATCTTGCCTTTATGGGGAAAGCGAAGCAATCAAAATAGAGTAGAAACTACACAAACCATTGCATTAGTCCATCTAAGGCCAAGTAGAAGGTTGTAATTAAGGTTTGTGTCAACAAATTATACCTCCATATTAACGGTTTTACCATCTAAATGGATAGGTAAGGCGTTGAGAATACCATATGGGTGGAAACCTCTGCCATTGAAATCTTCTAAAGCATTGGGGGATTGTTTGAGAGGAGGATAGCCAAGGGCTTTCCAACACAAGATATACATGATACACATGGAGGCACCTTCATCAACCACAATCCTATGTATAGTATTTCCCATAACGACAACTTGGATGAGAAAATAAAGTTGAGGTGGTAGGCGAGTGACATGTTTTCAAGATCAAAAGTAATCAAATTGGAATCTGTGGGATCAATTCCTCCTATGGTAGATAGAAAATCCTTCTTTTGTGATGAACACGTCTGAAGGACTTCCAAATTTGACATCTCTGACGGTACTTAAGCTATATCTTCTACAATATTTTAATGTTTTGCAGCTCGCACATTCATATTATAAGCCGATTTTTGTAGAACACGTTTGGGGGGTGATCGGATTATGGATTTAGTGCTAGGTCTCTCGATATGAAGAGGACCATAATTGGGTGGATTGGAGGAATAGGGTATATCAATGGCATATTTCTCCACCATGGATTTCTCAGGAGTTGTATAATATTTTGATCTGGTGGCGACGTTGATAGGCTTTGTGCCACTCATGAATACTTGTGAACTTCAGGAGGTTTGACCTTGAGATTGATCTACCAATTGCATCTGCTAGGATGGGAAAGGTTCCTTCATCATAGTTGGCTTCCCAGGGGTGCCTTTAAAAAGACAACTTACTTTGACACAATGGGATAAATCCTTAGTGTAATGATCTTTATCTAGATAAGGCAAGGATATTTCGACTTTCATTTTGATGAAATGTCAGCAGACATATTCGGAGAATCCTATTTAGGGTTATATGGTTTAGCTTTTCCTTTACCTATATTTTCACCTTTCGAGGATTTTTCTACTACGGTATATTGGATAGCATTCACCTCTAAGGTTTTACTAGGATTATTTTGATTATTTACAACATCAAGAGTTGCAGTAGAAGTTGATTTGGATTTCGCAGTTTTAGCATGAGTATTACTAGACTATTGAGTGACAGATCCAATGACACCATTGATAAGTTTTGAATCTATAGGCTTGGAAGACACGGGATCAGTTGAAGGTCACGGGGCGTTGGGTAGTAATTCATACAGCGTGCTAGATTGTGAATATACTAAGTCTAAATACTGGGTACAAACGATAGCTTGTTCTTCAGTTACACAACCACCCATGGCTATGTCTCTGGCGATAGCAGGGATGAATGATTTGGTAAACCATTCGGTCAAAAGTTGATTCAGAATGTCAAATTTGGTGAGACAACGTATGCGTCTCCATTCATGAATATGATCTGAGATATTAGTGGACTTAATCTGTTCCAAAGATCTTAGGAGATTATTTCTAGTCTCATGTCAGACAAGAAATTGAAAATGAGTAATAAAATCCATGGCCAAAGAGTTGAAGTCTTGGAAAGTACCTCGAGGAAGCTTGATGTACCATTTCACTGCAGCACTCATCAAAGTACGTTGGAAAATATGTAATTGGATTGAGTCATCGACCCAAGAGTTATAGGAACACCAAAGGTGTTAATTCATAGCATGCACTTTGGGGTCTTCCCCAGCCATTCCTTCAAACTTAGGACAGACATGAGGAATTTTTCTTGGAACCAAAGGCCAATACGGTGAGTGGATTATTGGGTCATTTGTGAGCCTTGACACGCCCAACAATTCCAACGTTGCCAAAAACAACAATTGAGGATTATACAAGGTATATGGTCTCTAGTATGCACTAAATTGGGTATTCCAACCTTGTTTGAATTGGTTATGCCTCCATTGAGGTGGGTTTTGACCATATGGACCAAATTTCCCATACTGTTGTTGAAAGGGTGTTTGTTGCAGTTGCTGGTAAGGTCCCTACTACAATTAATGATAAGGCCCCTACTGCAATTGTTGATAAGGCCCCTACAGAAGTTGTTGGTATGATATTTATTACAACTGAGGGTCAGGTCCCTCTTGAAATTGTTGGTATGGTCCCTACTACAGTTTAGGGTTAGGTCCTTATTGTAGTTGTTGGTAAGGGAATTTTTGGGGCTATTGGTAAGGAGTACTAGGTCTGAGAGGATAAGATCTAGATTGTCCCAACAAGAGATTAGCACCATATTTCATTTGGGGGCCTTCTTGTGGATTGGTCAAAGCGCCTAACAGTGGGATTTGAGTTTGTTGAACATATGGTCTTTTAACATACTTTTGTTGAGCGTAAGGTTGTTAAGTCGAGGAGACTTGAGTACCTTGGAAAGGTTCCCCTATGACATAACTTGACACAAATGAAACTAGTGTTCCACCTGGGTTAGGGATAGCACTAATGGGCTTACTTGCCCCCGATGCAGGTCCATAGTTCGCATAATTCCCACTGGAACTAGCAGGTATGTAGGGTTTCCCCTACGTTGTGGAATAGATGAACATGTAAGTTGACCACTAAAAGGGGGAACTACAATTACCGTGGATAGATTTAATGGTACAGAAGTTCCAAAAGTATATTGCATTTTCCCTACAGTCACTATAGGTTGGGAAGTAGGTATTGAAATGTTTGGATCAAACAGGCCAGTGGTAGGAGTGACACTTGATTACCATATAGGGTTGTGATAAAGCGAGTCACGCTAGAAGTGCCTAAGACAAGATCACCAAGAGAAGTATAACCCAGTGGGACCAAAGTTGCACTATGACTAGTGGGTGCAGTAGACCTACTTCTCATATTGTAGGATACATAAGGAAAGCCTTTAGGATGGAAGATTATTTCATGATCGAATTCTGGGGTATGAGTTTGAGATGTCTCCAAAGGATTACTCTGGGGTGTCCTCAAATGGAGCATCATCACCAATTGTTTCCATTTTTGGCAGAAACAATTCTCGAACCAAAATCCAAGACGCACTAGGAGAGGAGACCAAAGGAATGTTGGGAGTATCAAAAGGATTGTACTAGTGTAGAGGTGATAAATAGATAGGGTCGTCTTCTCAGGAAAGAGTAAGAACCTTGAGGCAGGCTCAAGACTATCCGGAGGAGAAGCCTGGGATGAAGTAACTGACTCTGGAGGAGTTGGTTGGGACCCAAGGGGTCGAATACTTAGAACAATACCAATTTCAACACCTTGGTTCTCAAGAGGCTCAGAAAAAATATGAGGAATCTCTCTTTTGGATCTTTGAGGTGACCTATCAACTTCAGAAAGTGAAGGGGAGGTGGAAGGTGAACTTTGCGTGTGGCGCGATCATGGACTTGGTGGTTCTGCCACGATGTATTTTCACAAAATTAGCACAGGTAATTTTTTATTCCGTGCCGGAAATAAATTTTAGAAAATAACAATAAATAAATAAAAAAGGGGTATGCTAGGCAAAAAGGATTACCAAGCAACCATGAATCGCAGAATACCTCCTAGAGAACCAAGAAGTATGGCAGCTAATCTCCCTGAATGTTGCGTTTGGTGTATCATGTTTACAAGGCTGCCGACTCGGTTACCTATGGCAAGATAGAAACCTAGTGGGTACTCCCAAAATATATGCGATGATACGTGAGTGCAAGTTCATAGTATTGATGTCTGATATGTAACCGTTCGATGAGAGCGTTCCTATATACTATCATACGTGTAGCGCCTTCGATATACCGGAGAGTACTAGAGAATGGTCCTATATACTTCCGTACATCGAAAGGGATATCACCCCCGGGATGCAATTTAGGAAGTTAGCGAGAGCTCCTATGTTTTACGATGTCAGAACACGTCTCTAGCCTAGACCTCTAAATGTTTTTGTTAGGTTCCGAATTCTCCTTAGGCTAATTGAGAAAAATTTTAAGTTGATCTTGATTTATGTTTTAGTTCTAAGGCTCAAATATCGATGTCACCTAAACACCTATGATGCAAATAATATGGTAAAAAGACACTTTTCATTTCGATGAAACTTATCTAGTAAAGGGAAGAGATTCAAACAATGATGCAACACCCAAGAATGCTGCAAATTTTCTTTTCCTAACTAGATCTTTTCACTTTCACTTTCCAAATGCAAATTTTAAAAGTAAAATGATTTTCACTTCACTAATATGCACCTACATGAATTTTTCACTTTCTATTTATTTTCAATGAAAGAGAATATAGTCAATGCACTTTTCAGTTTTCATTCACTAAACAATTGTAATCTATGTTCATTGATTAATCCCAAAATGACTTTCATTGCAATGTGATCTATTTCAATTTTACGAAAAGTAAAATTTGAGATGAAAACTAAAAGAATGTAAAATTGATTTCTTTGATGTTTCAAAAGAACTAATATGCTCAATCCAAAACAAATTAGTATTCCTTCCAAAAAAAAGCAGTAAACAATAATTTTAATTGACTCAAAGCATCAAATACCGAACAAAAATTTCACTTCTACCACATCGAGTATGGGATGGAATTTCACACACCACAAAGAAACTAACACAAAATATACAAGACCTGATGCACACAGAGCAGGAGGATGACCTCAAAGATAGGGACACACTAGATTTTTTAGCAAAAACCTTACAATTTCTCAAATTTAAAGACCAACGAGGGCAGACAGTTAGAATCGGGGGTTCAAGAACAACTATTTCTCACAAAATCAGCTCTAACAGCCTTACTATTTCAGGTAAAAATAATGCTAAGAAATAAAGGTTTGGAAAAAACAAGAAAATCTTGAGAAAAAAGATAGACCTGATACCCTAAAACATAGACTACTCAGAGTACAACTTCAAAAGAGAGAATCATTGAAGGGATAACAAAACTAATCAATACGACCAAATAGGAAAGGAGGAGTGAAAGGGCTATAGGTTCCCTAGTGGAGATGCCATTTTTTTGTATAGGCAATCCATGTTGCGGATAGCAGCAATCTCTCTAGTCCTAAATAGAGGATCTAGAAAAAAACCAAAAAAATACACGCAAACTTTCCTAGTTTATATTAGAAAATACAAAACGAGATAGATGGCCTACCTTGCTTTGATACTAATGCCCATTAGTGTTGTTTCGCAATCTTATTGCTTCCAATTTCAATCCTTTAAGTGTTGTCATGGATTTTTACCTGCAAGGAAGATCAAAACAAATCGATGAAAGCATATATAGCATAACTTACTCTAACATAAAATATGTGAAAGATCAGAGAGTAACACGCTAAATGCATAATCAATTACACATTTATGTAAGGCAGACATATAATATATTATTATTATAAAAAGGGGAAGCATACAACCATTTAAGCTTTGATGTTGGAAGCCACCTTTGAATGGATTTCCAATTCCTTGCCAAGACCTTCAAGCACTCCTTTCTCCTTCAGAAAATTGCAGCATTTAGGTGTAACTGAGCACAAGGTTAGCAACCAACATTTATCAAAATTTGGGGAAAGCATAGTATTAATTTATAGGGAAGGAGGAGAGGTTACGGATCCATAAAAGGAGGAATAAATTCCACATCTTAAGGGTAAGATCCCTAATTTTAGGATGAAATGCCTGAAATGGGAGCCCTCGACCCTATCCTCATTCAACTATTACCAACTCTTTTTTCTTGAGGCTTCTAGGAAGATAATCTTCACTTCCATTTTTGGATAAACTGCTAAAAGAAGAGCAATGCATTTTTTCACTTGAATTCTCGCATTGGAAGCACTATACATAGGTCATGGTGAAAGTGATAAGCACGATGGCTTAACTATAGGGACCTTGTTGGGTCTGCAAATCGGTTTTGTCACAATATTTTTGAAAAATTGCTTCAATACATTTCTCTTTTTGTCTGCATGGATGCTCTAATCATGTTTTCATGGTGAAAACATTACTAGCGTTGTCACTTTGTGACATTTGGGGAAATTTTTTACAGCTCGGGGCATGAGATAGGGAGTGTGACAAAATATCATATAACACACACACACACAAAAAAAAGGTTAAAAACACCAGACTCTTATATACAATATGTACAAACTTAATGCAATCTGGTAGATCATGCTAAAGTGTACCCACATTTGGGCACATTCCGAGGGTTTCTATACGCAAACTCATGGACAGAAAGAGAGCCATATGGCTCACCAAAGTGGGGCCATGCCAAAGGAATTCAAACTGCCCAATCTAGAAAGTTTGACCATGCTAAGGAAATTATAACATAGTCACACTCTTGAAATTAATCTAAGGACATAAGGGAGGATCAAGACATAAAGGGGGTACAAGATGCTCGTCAACAGGTGGTACAGAAAATTCATTGGCAAGTTCAGTAGTAGAAGCCCAAGACTTGACTCAGTCCAAGGGTGGCACTTCCAAGGAACATCGAGGAGGTGCCCCCTGGGTCAATTCAATATTTATGTTTCGAAGCTCTACTTTTTTGAATCAGGGAGACTAGAGGCAGAAAGAGGTATAACCTCCCTATCATTATCAATGGATAGATCCATGACCTCCAAGTTGACTAATTGGGGAGGTCATAATCAAGGGAGTCATGTGGAACAAGAAAAGGGGAAGCCCATGTGGGTGGAGGATCCTGATCATTTTCCATATGATGAGGGAGTGTATGAACATTGTCAAGGGGGGCTTACAGGACTGTCAAAGAGGAAATCTCTTCCTCAAAAAGTAGTAGGGGGTGCTCACTAGGTTGATCATCTTCTATAATAACATGCAACACCACCCATGGATCAGGAGTTTTATGGGGTCCACAGGTCCCAAAAGAGATCATATGCATAGGATTCTTAGACAAAGAGATACATGGAGTTCTAGGCAGGGGTAGCTGAGAGAAAACTCCTATAAGAGCTGAAATTTTGAAGAGTCCTGCTCCAACACTCTGAAATTGACTAGGGTGATCTCCCACGAGTGGTACAAATTTCCCCATGGTAGACATATGGGTTGATGGAATGCAATAGTCAAGTTGATCGATAGTGATAATTTTTCCTTCATGAGGAAGAAAATTAGATGGAAAACAGATGAGACGACTGCTGTCATCGCATAAAACCAACTACGGGCAAGGAGCAGGTTATAGTCCAATGGAGCATTGACGACTTCAACATCGACATAAATAAATTTCCCACCTAGCTTGATGGAAAAATTGGGAAGGACTCTCTTTGGTATGAAATTATGGCTGTAAAAGGCTTGGAGAGTGGTATTGGACACGGCGAGTGTCGGAGACCCCAGATCCTTCCAATAGGATATTGGCATGACACATG